>JAWPHD010004962.1:0-174260 GCA_037043455.1 Cyrtodaria siliqua
TATGACCGAGGATATGAAAGAAATCAGGGGTAGTCTCAAGGATATTATGAGACGAGAGGAAATGGAAAAGTTCATCCATCTGACTGTTACCAAAATAATAACAGACTTAAATGAAAATATGGAGGTAACGATAGCCATTAAAGTTGAAGAAAAAACCAAATCTCTGCAAGAAAAAGTCAACATATTAGAAAAAGATAACAAAAGCTTGAGAGATGACATGAACACATTAAAAACATCAATCACTAAACAAGCTTCCAAGTTAGCAGAATGTGAAACTAGATCCTTAGATGCTCTTTCCAAGAGCAACTACAATGAGCAGTATTCAAGGAAGAACAATGTTAAAATAATGGACCTTCAGGAAAAGCCTGCTGAATCCGAAAAGGACTTGATCACCGAGGTGTCTAAACTACTTAAGAAAAAGGAGGTTACACTTGACCCAAGTAAGATTCTAGCCATTCACAGAATCCCCGGCAAGGAGGGTCACGCCAAGCCAGTGCTTATCAAGTTTACCAACAACACTGAGAAAAAAAATGTCATGGTACACAGGACTGCATTTAAAACCATGGGGCATCGTATAGTGGATGACGTTACCAAACTGAACGCCGGACTTATTAAACGCCTATCTGACCATCCTACCATCACACAGGCGTGGTATTTCAACGGGTACGTTTACGGACGGGCATCAACGGAAAGGCGATATCGATTTGACCTGTTTGACAATGTGGAAGACGTTCTCAAGAAGTAGTTCACTTTTGAACAAACATTTACATTTAACCCAGATGTCAGGATTTATCATTTAATATATAATTAACAAATGTGACGATACTTAAAGTTGGAATATATTTTGTTTTTGTGTTATAGTATTTCAATTTGCAATTCATAGTTTTTAAGTGGGTATCTATCTGTGTTTATTTTATGTGACAGTATCTAGAAAAACAGACTTGGATTTAAATCAACATTAATAGTTATTTTTGCCATATTGTGTATTTTCCTATATATGTGTGTGTGTGATCATTTTTTATTTACATACAATTATAGCCTATGCTAAATAGGCATATTTGGACAGTTAATTGGAGGATCAAGAAATCACAACCTTTTATGATCATTAACTGTTACATACCGTGCTATATGATTATAACAAAACAGTGTTTACATTACTTTACAGAATACACATCTGAACTGGATTTAATCATGTGTAACTGTGAATACTATAGACAGAGATAGGACTCAATTAGATTTAATAATGTGTACCACTGTGAAAACTATATAGACAGAGAAAGGACTCAATTGTGATATAAATATGGGATTACTATAAATCATGACTTATTGGATTAGTGTAATAGGATATTTATGATTGGTGAGTTACTATACAGTTATCGTCCATAGCTGTATAATTTGTATTGGTCCTACTGTTGTCGTGTTAATATTGATTTTGTACCTAATTATCCCCTCGTAGAATGTAAAAGGCAGACTGTCGTATGTCTGTCTGTCTGTCCGTCTGTTAGAAAAGTAATCAGGATGCAATTGTCCACATATACATACGTAGATTTTATGCTTACCGGTATCTCAAGCAGTATCTTTAAAAGAAATAGTCACAGATAGTACCATGCAGGTGTCTGTCTGTCTGTCTGTCTTATCAAATTTCAAATACTGATTCCATGCAGTTAATCAGTTGTATATACATGTTTATGCTCTACAATACGCAGATGGTTCTATGCAGGTATCCACCTGTCCCATAATTTAATGTAACTTTAATTCAACACACATATTCATGAATGTAGTGTCTATCAGACTGTCTGTTGGATTTTTATAAACTGGTATTTAAATGGTCGTTTACCTTTATGCATATACACTCGCATGTTTGGATATGCAATTATAGTTGGAATTTATTTTTTATAACTTTTTACTTTGCTGATATAATAGATCTAGTTTATATATACTTTTTTCTTCTTTTTTTTTAAAAATCCAAACGATATAGATATTTTGAAAGTATTTTTCAGAGTTTTTGTGTTCCAGTTAGAATATAATGCACTTCTTGCACATTTTTTCTATTATTTCTTTTGCTACTTATTTACTAAAAAATGACTCCTATGTGTGTGGTGATGTGTTGACACTTGTTTGCAGCAATAATGGAACTTAAGATATTATCTGTCAATTGCCAAGGCCTTGGGAATGTTCAGAAAAGACTCGACGTCTTTAATTACCTAAAATCAAAAAGTTGCGATATATATTGCCTGCAGGATGTTCATTCAACGGCCAGTACTGAAAATTTTATTGAATCACAATGGGGTCGCCATTGTTTATTTTCTTCACACTCTTCAAACTCAAGAGGTGTAACAGTGTTATTTAATAAAAATATAGATTATAAAGTACATAATCAAATTAGTGATCCTCAAGGAAATTATTTAGTAGTTGATTTAACAGTTGATAATAACAGATTCACGTTGGTTTCCTTATACGGACCAAATAATGATTGTCCTTTATTTTTTGAGAGCCTATTTTCGCAAGCTTATTCATTCAATAACTCATCAGTTGTGTTCTGTGGTGATTTTAATATAGTTCAGGACCCGAAATTAGATTATTTTAACTATAAACATATAAATAATGCAAAATCAAATACAAAATTATTAGAATTAATAAACCAATATAATTTGATTGACCCATTCAGAGATCAAAATCCAGATACTCGAAGATTTACGTGGAGACGAAAAAATCCTGTTAAACAAGCCAGGCTTGATTTTTTTTTAATTTCCGAGACTCTTTTATCTTCAGTTAATAAATGTATTATTGCACCAAGTTACAGATCTGACCATTCAATGGTTATTTTAAATATAACATTTACACCTTTTAAAAAAGGAAAGCCACTATGGAAACATAACAACAGTTTGTTGCAAGATATAAATTATTTAACAATTATTAATGAAAAAATAAATGATGTTAAAATTCAATATTCTTTACCAGTTTATGAAACTGAAAATATAAAAAACATTCCAAATGATCAAATTCAATTTACCGTTAATGATCAATTATTTTTAGAAACTTTGTTAATGGAAATTAGGGGCAAATCAATTTCTTATTCATGTTTTAAAAAAAAAGAAAATGAAAAAAGAGAAAGACAGTTAGTAGAGGATATAGAAAAAATGGAACATGATTTATCCCAAAGTAACGTAGAAGATTTAGAAACACTAAAGGAGTCATTAGTGCAATTAAGAAAAATAAAAATGCAGGGAATATTAATAAGAACACATGCAAAGATAATAGAAGATGATGAAAAACCATCAAAATACTTTTGTAATTTGGAAAAAAATACATATTCTAGTAAAATAATACCGAAAATTGAAAAAGAAGATGGGACATTTATTAAAGATCAAGTTACAATTTTAGAAGAAACAAAATTATTTTATCAAACACTTTATAGCAGTAGAGATTCTGAACTTTTAGATTTTAACTTAGAAACAGAGTTATCGGGTTACACAGTTCCAAAACTAAATATAGAAGAATCTTCCAATATTGAAGGACTTTTGACATATCTACAAGCCACAATATCGCTTAAAAATATGGCAAATAATAAGAGCCCTGGCACTGATGGTTTTAATGCTGATTTTTTTAAGGTTTTCTGGGGTCAGATTGGACATTTTGTAGTCAGATCAATTAACTATGGTTTTTTACATGATGAACTTTCAGTCACTCAAAAACAAGGCATTATTACATGTATTCCAAAAGAAAACAAATCGCGTTACCAAGTAAAAAACTATAGACCCATATCTCTTCTTAATACTATATATAAAATAGCATCTGGAGCAATAGCCAACAGACTAAAAACAACTTTAAATAAACTAATCAATAAAGATCAAACAGGCTTCATAGCGGGTCGATATGTAGGGGAAAATACGAGAATTTTATATGACATAATGCAATATGCAGAGGATAATAATTTACCAGGTTTACTTTTACTTGTTGATTTTGAAAAAGCTTTTGATTCTTTATCCTGGAATTTTATTAATAAGGTTATGAAGTTTTTTGGATTTGGTGACTCGATAATATCGTGGATTCATGTCCTGTATAAAAATGCTTCGCTAGCAGTCACCCAGGGTGGTAATATTTCATCTTTTTTTAATATAGGTAGGGGCTGCCGACAAGGTGACCCTCTTTCTCCGTATATCTTTATATTATGCTCTGAAATACTAGCAATAAAAATAAGAAACAATAAAAATATCAAAGGTATTACTATCAATAACACCGAGTTTAAAATCTCTCAATATGCAGACGATACATCTGCAATTCTGGATGGCTCTGAGTCTTCACTACATCAAACACTTAATGAATTATCCGATTTTGCAAAAATATCAGGTTTACGTGTTAATTTTGATAAAACACAGGTTGTATGGATTGGAATAAAAAAATACAGTTCTCTGGCAATTAAAACGAAATGGAAACTTAACTGGGGAAAAACTGATTTTAAACTACTTGGAATTCATTTTCACATAGATTTAGACAAAATGAATACAATTAATTACAATGAAAAAATTGTTAAGATAAAAAATATAATTAAACTTTGGAAGAGAAGATATTTAACTCCTTTAGGGAAAATAACCGTTATTAAAACGTTACTATTACCAATTTTAAATCATTTATTTATTGCATTACCAAATCCAATAGAAAAAGTAATTAAAGAGCTAAATTCTATATTTTATGACTTTTTGTGGAATGGAACAGCAAAAATAAAACAATCAGTTGTAGTAAAACAATACTTTGAAGGGGGGTTAAAAATGATAAACCTTAAGGCATTTATTTCAGCTCTTAAAGCAACATGGATAAGAAGATTAATACGAGTCGGCGGTAGTTGGACAACTATTATAGAAAATGACATAAACATAAATAATTTAGCAAACTATGGAAACTCCTTAACAGAAATAATGATCAATAAAACAAGAAACAATTTCTGGAAGGATGTTCTTATATCACACACTCACATTATAAAACATGATAAAATCACAACTTTAGAACAATTCCTAAATACTCCCTTATTTCAAAATGATAGTTTGTGTGTTGGAGGAATGCCTATAGTAAATAAAACATGGAATGATAAGGGTATTTATTTTATCAATGATCTTGTTTCAGAAAATGGAGAAATTTACACAGAAACTGACTTTAAAAAAATATATAACATAAAAACAAATTTTCTACAGTTTAATGGAATAACTCAAACAATCAAAAACTTTGCAAAAAATAATAATGTTAGCATGATCAACAAAAAAGTACACAATCCAATACTGCCAAACCATATTAGTATATATTACAAGTCAATTAAAGGTTGTAAAGACTTCTATAACATTTTAAATAAAAATGATGAATTTCCAACATCAAAAACAAAATGGGAACAAATCTATAATATTTCGAATGAATCATGGAAAGACATATTTTTATCACCTTTCAAGTTTAAATTCAGTTCTACATTACAATGGTTTCAAACCAGAATCATCCACCGAATATTACCAACCAAAAAATACTTGTATACCATAAACGCTATTCCAAGCCCTATTTGCTCATACTGTAATCAAGAGGAAACCATAATTCATCTACTATGGACATGTCCTGCAACAAAATCATTTCTCCAAAAAATACAAAGTTGGCTGAGAAGGAACAACATAATTTTACCTTTTATTGAGGAGTTGTTTATATTTAACATGGGAGAGCAGTTTACTATAGCAGATAACTCTATCATACTTGAAATTAAATACTATATATTTTCTGCAAAAAAACTTAATTCTCCACTTTCAATTACTGCACTTCATAATAGACTTAAATATACATTCAAAGCTCGTAAATACACAGCAATAAAAAGTGACACAGTAAATTCTTTTGATAAAACTTGGCATAAATATAAAACTTTACTTCAAGATTAAGCCTTCTACATATAAATCATAGATAATAAGTTAATGTCCATACAACTGGTGTTTTTTATCATATTATTACAGAAATTATATTTATTGGTTTATATAATAATTGCGAATAGTAACCAGGACCTTGACAAATGACATTTTCTATAATTTAAATTCTCTTTACCAAATATAATAAATATGCAAAGGAATTGTCAATACACACTGTCATTCAATGGAGTTTTTTTTTTCTCATTTTTTTTTCCTTTTTTTAATACTTCCTTAATTGTTTTGCAGTAATGTGAGCCCATTAATGACAATGGCCTAATTCACACATCATTCTATCAGAAGTGAGAAAGATTCAGAAAGAAAGGACTAAATTTATGTTATTATATATTGTAATTGTTGTTATGTTTGATTGATGTGTAAAAATTGTATATAATTTGCTCATGTTGTAAATCAGAAATAAATGGGCCACTACTATGTAGATTGGCTGGAAAGTAAAAAAAAAAAAAAAAAAAAAAAAAAAAAAAAAAAAAAAAAAAAAAAAAAAAAAAAAAAAAAAAATAAAATAACAAACAACAAACACAACTAAACAAACAACAAACACAAATAAAGTAAATTTTATGTTTGCTGATTTTATCTTTTCACATGTTTGACCGCTAGCATTTGTTTTATCTCGGTTCGGTCTTATTAACCAGTAATCAATCTGAAGCAGGTAGCAATCAATTAAACAATTAATCCAATCAAGTCATAATAGTCTCCACCCACAAAAAGCATCTCAAACTTCAAAGATAATCGTTAAACTGTTAACACAATAGCAGCGATTAGATTACACAGTGACACTGTTTACAGACAGGTTATTTCCGCCTCTGTGTCGCAAGCTGCGACAGCAGCGAATTTGATTGGTCGAGAGGCAGTCAAGGTCGTCAGGCAAGGTGACAATCACTGTTATGCAGAGCGTGACGTTTAGACTATCGAAATAGGTACATGAGTATCGGATTGATGCTTGGTAGCAAATAAACGCGCGTCATAAAAACGCACAGGTGGTAAATTAGCTGCGTCAGAAAAAGGTCAAATGGAATTTCCATGCGTCAAAACGCGTGTGTACGCGTCTTTTGAGGTTAAACTAATGTCTGTACTTTCTGTATCATTGTCATCATATCTATCGCGTGTTTGTGGGTCTGAGTAGGTAGATGCTTTAAACCTTAAATAAAAGCGCATAGATAATCATGATATGACCGCTAAAATGGCAGAGGAACCCAAAATGAAACAACGCCGGTTAACTTCTTTTTTTGCTGACAAATCCACTGAAGATGTCTAGTCAACTAATAATGCATGTCTATCTGAGTCTGACATCACATGGTCTATTCATCAAAATGCATGTCCAAAAAATATGACCCCTATATTTACAAAATGAGCCCCGTGTGGTTCCCCGGTGCCCCCGTTTGGTCACGGGGCAAAGAATAGGGCCACTGCAGATCCCTTTGGAGGGGTAGGCAGAGGGGTAGACTAGAATCCCCCCAAATTCATGTTCATTTTATTATTTTTTGTTCATGTTCATTAAAGGTCTTCATCATGATCCCTGCATTGTTTCAGGTGCTATCTCGCTCGCATCAAAAGAGCAGTGGCAGAAAAACAATAACGTGGCTCCAGCGAAAATGGAGTTTCTACGATAGAATTTGCAGCAACTCTGCAGTTCAGGCTGAGAAGGTTCTAGGCCCATTTTCCATAGGGGGTCAAGGATGACCTGCAGAAACGCGGCTCACATGCTCTAATTTTCTTTGTGTTTTTCAGCCGAGCCTCTACCTCTTACAGACATCTGTAGGCGAGTCATACGTCAACAGTTGGGGAAGAATCGTCTTCAAGAAATTAACCGCTTACCATTGCCAACCTCCATCAAGAATTATTTATTGTATCAGTCCTAGTGGAAGGTCTCAATTCCATCCTCTCATCAGATCATCGTAACAACACTCAGCTTCGAGGATTCGATGTCAAAACATTGCCAGTGATTGTAAACATATCTCAGTGGGTCGGTCAGTCAGTTGTTTCCTCCCGGGAGGTTACTTACAGATAAAGAAACTCCTCGATCTGTAAGCTTAAAATGTTACATCATCGCAGAAAATAAATTCCATATCCTGCAGTTCTAACCAGAAGTATTCAGTGAACTTATTGTATTGGGGAACCGCAATATCGTGCCCGTAATGATCAGCGTAAATATTATAATGAAGGCAGTATGATAGTTTGCGTCGGTCCAACGCATGATCATTCGAGTCTGTCCGACGTATGATCATACGCGTCTGTCCGATGTATGTATGATCGTTCACGTCTGTACGACATGTGTAAAGAAAGCAGAAAGCTCTATAGAAAGTGAAATCTATACAGAATAGTCTTGGATAAAATGGGTTAAAATAAACAGAAAATCTGGTATACATATATGGATCGGGATGTCTTGATTAAATTGACTTGTTCCAAAGCAACAGTGGCAGTTTGGTGGCAAATAAACACATGTATTGTTGAAAACATTGTTCAGAAGTATGAACTACGCTGTTTGTGTGGTTCCTGTGGGTATGACACCAATATCCAAGATATGGCTATCACAGTCTGTATTTATACTATATACAGTAGATGAAGGGGTCAACGTGATGCCCACATCATGCACGTGTTCTTCTAAGTCATTTTGTTTTTGTATGTATAACATAACTGTGCTGACATGTTCACTATTGTTGTGTACTGATACGGTTCAAGCGGAGATTTTGTGCCTCGTCGCCAGGTGCATATTAAAAGTGTTACCCTTGTCTGCCGTACCAATGCAGTGTTACAGTATAATCCCTAATAAATACCCCTCCCCCCACCGTTTTTTTTCTTTCAGAAATACATTTTTTTTAAACACCAAAAGATGCAAGGCTGGTTCCTGGCAGTTGCGAGACTTAAGTGAAACATAAATGATAAATGTAAGAACATTTAAGAAGTTAACATATTGGGCAATAATCTACAAATAAAAAATAATAATCATGAATATAAAGCAAGCCCTTTAATTTATAAACTAAAAAACGGGGACAAAAGGTGATAATTTCTTTTAATCATTTCCAATTGGTCAAAAAATTGATCATTACTTTTCCAGTTGCTCTTTTTATTAAAATTTACAGAAAACATTATCTTGCAGAAAAGTTATCGCCATGGATCCTTTGGGGAAAATGTGCTGCCTTCTTAAAATTGCAGATTAGAAGCATTTCTATGTCTTTTTTTTATAGCTTTGTTCTGATTAAAAGCTGTTTTAATTTACACTAATTATCTTGAGCTGAAATACTGTAGTCTGTTTATCCGATTTCAATAAGTACACGCATCAGTGTCAACCGTAGGGATTTCTGTTGCTCAGGTAACAAGAAACAAGCATTATTAAAGGTTTGATCTATAAATTGAAATTTTCATCCCTAGGGCTGTTGTTTTTGCGAAATTATATGTGTATTTTAAAAAAAATGTATATATTCAGAGAACTGTTCAAATAGGTAAACGTATTTGGGGATTATTTTGATATTATGCTGAACCCCCATATAAATTCACATGTTCATTTAAAAACTATTTTTGCTTAGTGTAGAAATGATTTATTTCAGTGAAACGCACTATAAAACAATTGGAGCGAAAGACGAGATCAAGCTTATATATTTTCTTTCGTGAATGTTTTTTTTATAATCTTGAATGCATGTTTAATAATCACAGAAATTCACTGATTGTTAACAAATCAAACAAAAATCATTGCTGGCCAATTTAGACTATTACATGTAAGTCACTTTCAGTAGGTTCCTGTCTGGGATTGTACTAAGTTTTATGTCAGCTATGAGCAATCTCAATATTTACATTGCAGAGTTGCATTAAGTTTCCCTTAAAGTAACATAGGCGAATTATAGCTTGTTTGTTTAATAAATTTCAGGGCCGTCGATCTGCCGATTTCCTCACTCCAAAAAGTATGTTTTTTTCCCCCATTTTAGACTCAAATGATTTTTTTTTTTTTTTTTTTAAAAACAACTTCTGGTACGTAAAATATTGAGTACGAACTGTATTTAATACAAATAGAACATGTAGACTATTTAAAACAATGGTTATAATCAAAATTATGGCCAAAAAATAATTCCCCCTTTCCTGTAAAAGCACGCTAAAATTCCCCCACCCAAGGGTATGGGTCCAGTCCCCCAAAACAGATTGACGGCCCTGACTTTGTAACTGTTACCTTTAACTACACTTGGTAAGGTATAGTTATTTCCCTTGATTATGTCGAAATTAGTGAACTCCCCCAACAGCTTCAGTAAATGATAACCGTATTGAATTATTCAAAGGTCTACATCAGTATCATCTTAAAGTGATTTGACAACGAGCAAAACTAGGCTTGCAGTATAATATGTGGGTTTCATCTTGTTTATTTACTAGTATAATTTGATGGTATCTAACTTTTAACCCATTTGGTAAGAATTTTTGTACCATTAAGATGACAATAAACATAGCTAAATTGTATCTGAGCAAAAGCATAGAGTTGTGTTTGTGCTAAAAATAATGAATTAGAACACTTATTTTATGGATATATGTGTATATTCTGAAATTTATCCTAAATCTTGATATCCGTGTAGAATATATCGTGTGAACATCTCTCAGCACAATTTTCTTGACATAGTTCCTTAGGAGGCGTAGTTTTTATGGCCTGCCACGCAATGGGAGCAGGCATATATACATTGTATAGTGTTACTCTTGTCCGACTTTCCGTCTGTACGAAAAAAGTTATACATTTAATTTTTTTGTTAGCCCATTTTTATGTGGCTGATGGCACTAAATCGGAGCATCAGTGTTCCTTGAACTCGAAGACATTTCGAGATGGATACCTTATCAGTTTCATTTTACTAACATGAATAAATCTAAACCCTCATTCTTTATACACAAACACAAAAATCTGATTTAATTTGAGGCTTGGAAGGTTAACTGCTGCTTTTACACCCCTATTAACTGTTTAGGTACATGTACACTCCAACTAAAGGGAAAGTGGAGTCCTTTTTACAACTGGATAGAAGGGTTGACTCCTTTTACCATTTGATCCTTATATTGGGACTGTTTTACCTTTTTATAAAGTTTTTACATTAAATTAGCATCTGTTTTAAAAAATTAATAACACTTTTAACCATTTTCTATCTTAAAGTGAATGTAGCCATGCAGCCAAACAAACACTATTATTTAGGATTTTGAAAAACTTCTAAAACAGATATGGGAGTCGCTATTTTGAGAACTATCATAGTTCTAAATATCATATATGGCATATATATTCATAAATATTGAAAGCAAATGAATGCGAAATCTTTTACTGATTTTGTCCGAAAACAGATCGGGAATCTATTGAATTTGATGTGCTTTTATTGTTCAGTGGCACAGTATTTTCGTGAATTATTTTGAGTCTTATTGTGTGACGGCAATATCGATCTGCTATTCTTTCACCCTTTTCCAATTCAGAACTCTCAGAAATAAAGTCTGTTTGGCTTTGTGGCCACATTCCCTTTAAACTTTTACCATATCAGATGTTCAGATTTTATCCTCACACTTCCTTAATACATGAAAAGTGTTTCTTTGTACAAATATCTTAATAATGAACTCGAAGCGGTTCTTGTGCAATATTTTTAACTGGACAAGTGTGGTATTGTTGTGTTTGTTTGTTTTACAATTATTTTTTGTCTTAAGATTGTTAAGCTTTTGAAGTAAAAATGCGATGTGAGGACTTCAAGTGGATGTAACATTGTCATTTTGCAGACCAGTCTAGATGTAGCCAGTGCAAAAAGTTCAGTATGCAGACCAGTCTGGTTGTGGCTTGTGCAAAACTGGAGACCAGCTGTCTGGTTGTGGCTTGTGCAAAACTGGCCTTTTTACAGACCAGTCTGGCTGTGGCCTGTGTTAAAACGACATTCTGCAGACCAGTCTGGTTGTGGCTTGTGGTATTTTGCAGAGCAGCCTGGTTGTAGTTAGTCGGTGTCAACAACTTTCCTTAAGTTTGTTTTTCAGTTTTATTCTTAAAAAAAGTGTGCACAAACCTAATCAATATATGAGTACCTCATGGTCGTATCAGTATTATACAAAAATAATGGTTAATATGACTTTGAAGCTATAGTAACTCAAAATTATAGGGTCCACTCCAGTTTGTCACAATCACATTGCTATTATTAATGTTTGTGTGTTATGGCATTCGATTCCTGCTGAAATCTTGATGTATTGTTGCTACAGATATACGTGTTATCTGGGGCTATTCCATTTAAACATACCCGGGACCCCAAGAAGGCAATTTAATAAACGTGGGTGAAACCTATTTTCCGAAATTTGGTTCTTTAAACCAAATTTTTCATCTATGGTTGGGTGTTGATTTTGCAGTGGTCCCATGTATGTTTTAATAGAATAGCCCTTTATCAAGGCAGGTATACAATACACATCTTGTTTCCTATTGGACTTGATTGTCGCTTCATATGAAAGAATGTTGTATCATGGACTGAATACAGAGCTTTTTTTTCGGAAATCGGGGAAGAGGCCTAGGCCCTTCAGTAGGGGGCAAAAATAGTGCGGTTTAAAATAGTGCGGTTTCGAGAAATAGGAGGAATAGTGTATTGAAGATTTGGGTGTGCAGATATGCAAAAAAGGTACATTTTATGTAAACTGTCTTGTTAAAATGTATCCCAAACATAATAATGTTGAGAAATGATATTATGCAAAAAAGGGGCTTTTTTTTAGGGGAACTTTCTCAGCCAAAGAGGGGAAATAGGAAATAAGTAGGTTATATTGTTGGGGGCAGTGGCTGAATATCAGCCCTTGTTTATGAAGGAAAAAAAGCTCTGTGTTAGTATTGCACTTCTGTTGTTTTATGTTTATAAATAGGACAGATACACTTTCTATAATTAACTACATCAAACAAATTAAAAAATCTTAAATTTTATAGCGAAAATTCACGAAGTCTAATTGAATATATTTTTATGATGAAATTACTTTAACAATGTTCTGTCCGTGTAAATTACTTTAACAATGTTCTGTCCGTGTAAATTACTTAAACAATGTTCTGTCAGTGTGTTTGTGCTATAAGACCATACTGCAAAAATACAGTGTCCTAATGTTTTCATTGAAGGTAAAGGTGTACCATAATTAGGTCACATTTGTTTACATTTTACTTTCTTTGGGGATTGTCCTCAAAATATTCTCTTTAGGGATTGTCCTACCTTTGAGGAATTGGGGTTAAGGGCCTTCTGAATTTGGAGGTGAAAACACTTAGCATTTAAACGTATAAGAATTGGTGGGGAATTTATGGAAAAAGAATAACAAAAATTACAGAATTAACGAAATTGCTGTAAAATTTGAGGGTTCAGCTTTTAAGACAACAGGTTAGAAATATTGTTTAAAAAAATATCAAACGAAGTATTACTTTCTTCAAGCATGAAAAAAGCAGGTCTTTCATTAAAAAACAACACACTTTCATTTGGTTAATAAATGTACTCAAATCTTGACCTGGAATTTTCTATAGGTTAATAAGTGTATTTATATATGGCTCTAAATTGGAGGTAAGAGAAATTATTCTCTTGATATAATGGTCTATGATAAAGTAAACATGTTTCTAGCCAAAGCATAATTCACCTGGTTCAGTGTTAGGCAAGCAGTATAGACCAGTCAGTGGCTCTGGTGTAACTGTGTAGGAGGTGTGTGTGTATTACATACACTTGTGTAGGGCATTGACCTCTACTCTGGCTGGTAAATTGAACACAATTGAATAATGTTTTATAGACGTGGTCTCATTACAGTAAATTCTTTACATATTAGTGCAGTGATCTTTCTGTGCTCAAGAGAAAATAATTTAGAATTTTAACAATGACCCATTTGGGGAAAAAATGTCATGTAAATGTTAACATTGACTGAAATAAGCATTGCCTAATTATTTGTTTGGATGAATATGCTGGGGATGGGTGGGGATAATAACAGCATTGCACATGTTGGATGCTTCTTGATAATATGGTAAAAAAAAAAAAATTGGGACACACAGCAATCTTGATGTGTTTAAAATTCATGGCATCGTGTTAATTTTTAACATAAATTGCATACTTTCAATCATTAATATTAATTATGCGAATAGTTCAAAGCAAATTGTTTTTACATTTTACTAACTTTTGATAATATTGCACCAATAATATATTCAAATATCGGGTAGAATATGGAAGAAAACTGAAATTTCAATATATATTTTTATTTAATCATATGCAAGCAGTTTTAAAGTCAAAATGTGGCAAGATTAATTCACTGGGGTGCTAATCTTAATGCTTAGTCCAAACATAATGCCGAGTCAACGGGGGATTCTTCCCGGGGGCTCATATGGTAGAGGGACTATAAACCTTAGAAGGAAAGAAAATCTTAATGCTTGAATAAATCTCAAGATTGCCGTGTGTCTCTTTAAACAATTAACAAGCATGGCAAACAAAAGCACTAGATTTATAAGTTAAATTAATATGGTGTTACAATACTAAGGTAGTACTACGTTTATTTCTCAAAACAAAAGTTCTTTAAATGCAGTTGCCTTTACATGATGTAGCATTTCTCTAAAATAAATTTTAAGACAATTTTGAACGTTGGTTCGTGTTTACAATGTTACACATTTAAAATAGTTGTGTACTTGTATTGTACTCATAACTGTTGAATAGTTATTTTGTTCACCATTTTTTCAAAGCATGCATCTTCATTCATGCTATAGGATACCAAATAGTAATTATAGTCTTAAACATTAATTGTTAAAACTCTCCCATTTTATGGATATAATAATTTCCGCAGGATTTTTGTTCCAGCAGAGGAGTAGAATCCCCCCAAATTCATGTTCATTTTATCATGTTTTGTTCATGTTCATTAAAGGTCTTCATCATGATCCCTGCATTGTTTCAGGTGCCATCTCGCTCGCATCAAAAGAGCAGTGGCACAAAAACAATAAACGTGGCTCCAGCGTAAATGGAGTTTCTACGATATAATTTGCAGGAACTCTGCAGTTCAGGGTGAGAAGGTTCTAGGCCCATTTTCCATATTTTATCTCGATGTACATGGTAGATGAGCCTGGCATGTTCATGCCTGTTAGGCGCCATATAACCTTTTCATGTGTTGGTGCGCCTTAAAACCCAATTCAATTCAATTCCATTAAGTAAAGTGGAAACGATGTTCCATTGTCAGTTAAATCGAGCAAATAGATTACGGAGACAATTATATGTATGTTACGTTGTCTGCTTTGTTCACTGATGTTTTTTACGCACATTTAATTTATGGTACTGTTATTTTACTAAAATATCACAGATAAGCAAAACAATCTAGCGGGAAATAATTGCAGCTGAAAGTATTTCCCAGTAGTACTTGTCACATTTACTGTCGTAAATCTCTGACAATGCTGTAAACCTTCGGGTTAATTTCATATCAAATTTGGTATTAAAATATATTTTTATTTTCTCATACATGCATTTTTTTACCTTGACATATCTTTTTACAAAAAAATAATTGTAATGAAACATACACGGGATCTGTCACACGAATATGTTAATTGAATTGTGTATTTTAAACATAGCTTTTATATTTGTGTAAATGCCCAAAAACAGATTTTTAGAAAGAATGTTTATTGCAATGTAGTGTACATGTATCGTAAAAATGATTTTAAGTTATAATTTATTAATTGTAGAAATATATTGCTTTTAAATGTGGTATTGTAAAAATGTAGTAAATCTATTATATTATTTAATGACAATTATTTGAATGGATGTCTTGTAAGATATAAATATTGTAAATTGTGACTTGTGAACAGATTGATAGTGTAAATTTTTCTTTTAAATGAAATTTATAAAGTCTCGGCCATCGAAATTTATATTTAAATACATGGACTCCTAATTAGAGAATATCAGCCTCCTTGAAAAGGTTCTAAATCTAAGTAAGGTCGGAGAATGTATAACTTGTAGATACATGTATGTCAGTGAATTCAGTCATGGATTTGTCAACTTAAGGATTATCTCCCCTTTGTGTAATCCTATTGAAATTGCATTAAATGGATAAAAATAAAAATGTTTGAATCTTTTTTAGCTCACCTGAGACGAAGGCTAAACGTGAGCTTTTGTGACCGCTTTTTGTCCGTCATCTGTCCATCCGTTAGCTCTTGGTTAAACAACTTCTCCTTGGACAATTTTGACCAAATTTGACATGGATGATACGGAGGTCAAATTCTTCCAAAATTATACAAATTAGATGAATCCAAGATGGCCGCCATTACTATACATGGTCAAAACCTTAAAAAAAAATATTTTCAAGAACCTCTGAACAGATTTTGAAAGTTTTGTTTATAAATGATCGCCAACTCCTAGACTACTAAAGTTGTACAAGGGTCAAAAAAGGCTGTGCCCCAGGGTTCTAAAGTTTGTTACTATGGAGATTTGACATGTTTTACTTAGACTTGGATGAAACTCAGGTCAGTGCCTTCCAAAGTTATACAAATTAGGTCAGTGCGACATCCAAGATGGCCGCCATTACCATATATGGTCGAAACCTTAAAGAATCTTCTTCAAAGAACCGCTGAACAGATTTTGACAATTTTTGTTTATAAATGATCGCCAACTCCTAGACTACAAAAGTTATACAAAAGAAGATCCTAGGGTCAAAAATGGCTGTGCCCCTGGGTTCCAAATTTTGTATATAGAGATTTTGCATGTTTTACATAGACTGACTATAGGGCATTTGTAAACGACATCTCCTCAGAAACCGCTTAACCAATTTTGACCAGATTTCATGCGGATGATGCTGAGGTCAAAGCCTTCCAAAGTTTTGTAAATTAGGTCATTGCGACATCCAAACCTTAAAAAATCTTCACAAGAACCGCTGAACAGATTTCGACAGTTTTTGTTTATAAATGATCGCCAACTCCTAGATTACAAAAGTTTTACAAAAGAAGTTCCTAGGGTAAAAAATGCTGTGCCTCAGGGTTTCGAAAATTTGTATATGGAAATTTTACATGTTTACATAGACTTATATAGGCATTAATTTTGTAAACGACATCTCAGAAACCACTTGATCAATTTTGACCATATTTCACGTGGACGATTCTGAGGTCGATGTCTTCCAAAGTTTTACAAATTAGGTCTATGTGACATCCAAGATGGCCACCATTACCATATATAGTCAAAACCTTAAACCATCTTCTTCTCAAGAACCAGGTTCTAGGCCCATTTTCCATATTTTATCTAGATGTACATGGAAGATGAGCCTGGCATGTTCATGCCTGTTAGGCGCCATATAACCTGTAATGTGTTGGTGCGCCTTAAAACCCCACTTCAATTTAATTCAATTCTCAAGAACCGCTGAACAGATTTTGAGTTTTTATTTATAAATGGTCGCCAACTCCTAGACTACAAAAGTTGTATGGTCAAAAGTGGCTGTGCCCTGGGGTTGCAAAGTTTGTATATGGAGATTTTACATGTTTTACATAGACCTATTTAAGGCATTTATTTGTAAACGACATCTCCTCAGAAACCGCTTGACCAATTTTGACCAAATGTCACGTGGATGATACTGATACCTGTGCCTTCTAAAGTTATACAAATTAGGTCAATGCGACATCCAAGATGGCGACCATTACCATATATGGATTAAGTTAATTTTGCCTTGTTTAGACGACGGGGCCTTCATTTTTCATCCTATCTTTACCAAACTTTAACAGATTGTTCATATCAATGAAAGCTCGGACAAGGTCGAAAACAAGCTATATCGGATTAAAAACATCAGAGTTATGTGCCCTTGAAACATTGAAAAATGCCATTTTCAGCCTTGTGAACACTAGCAAATTTCATTTACGGGTCCTCTACCAAGCTTGTTCAAATTTGGCCCTGCCTCAGGGGTCACAGTTTTACAAAGACTTATTTAGGGAAAAACTTCAAAAATCTTATTCTCTGAAACTACAAGAGCCACAGGTTTAATATTTTGTATTTATCATCACTTTATTGTCCTCTACCATGTTTGTTCAAATGGTGACCCTGGTGTCAAATTAGGCACAGCCCCAGGAGTCACAGTTTACATAGACTGACATAGGGAAGAACTTAAAAAACGTCTCTGAAACTACAAGAGCTTTAATATTTTGATTTTATTATCAGCTTATGTTCTTCTACAATATTTGTTCAAATGGTGACCCTGGGGTCTAATTTGGCCCCTCCCCAGGGGTGACAGTTTTTTATACTTATATATACTACAAAAGTTGTACAAATGAAGTTCCTTGGGTAAAAATTGTCTGTGTCTGGGGTTTCCTATCCATCCATTTCCATACAAACATTCTCTGTAAATATGAAGAACCAAGTTCTGCAACTTCACCTTATGTCGTACAAAGTTTTCAATCTAATAATCAAATGCACTTGTTAACTACTTTTCCCTCTTTGCAAACATTCTCAGGTGAGTGACTCGAGGCCATTTGGACCTCTTGTAACTCATTGTATAATACAGGTCTAGATTTATCCAGTGGGTGCTAACCTGAGATTATAAACTAAAGACTAAAACAAGTATCATAATGTGAATTGACCAACACACGGCTAATCAAAATCTAGGTCATTCAAGAATAACCTATAAATAATGTATTGTCTTAGTTTATTATCAAGTTTTGTCCTATTTTTTACAATTTCAGAATGTTACATACCTGCCGGTACTTAATATTTATCCAGATTTCAGTGATTCTTTTATTATCTCCACAAAATAAAGTTTATAAATGAGGGCTGTCTGTCCATCAGCCAGTAGCATGTTTGTTTCTTGAGTATACATAACTAACAAATCGCTCTAATGCACAGCATTTTCATGAAACTTGCTACACATACATATACCAAGTCAGTGTGGTCTCTTTAGATATGCAGGACTCCCTCGTATAATAATTTTGCACTTTTGTTGAAAAAAGATCTGCCAAAATAAAACTTTTCTGGAGTGTAATTGGAAAACTGTTTTAGGAATATTTATGAAGCTTGGTAAATACATGAACTTAGGCCCTAATTGTACCTGGCGCTATATATATTGTTCTTATATTAAATACCCTTTGTGTTTCCATGGAAACAAGATTGTCCATCTAATTTTAATGTCATTTCCAGAGCAAAACCTGTATACCGATCAAAATATCCTTGAAAAGTTGCCTCTTGTATCAAACTATTGGACTTCTATATACATAAATTTATTTGCAGCAACTCTGCAGTTCAGGGTGAGAAGGTACTAGGCCCATTTTCCATATTTTATCTCGATGTACATGGAAGATGAGCCTGGCATGTTCATGTCTGTTAGGTGCCATATAACCTTTTCATGTGTTGGTGAGCCTTAAAACCCAATTCAATTATTTACCAGGGTTTCATGTTTTACCACAAAAAAATTCTCCTATAAATTAATGACATGCTGGACAATGAAATAAAGAGAGATTTACTATAAGCTTTGAAAAAACTGCATATTGTCATATAAATAGGGTAACTATGTCCTAAAGCAGACAATTTTGCAATCAAAAATGATCTTTAAACGCTAACGATAAGTACTGAAAAGGGGACCAGTAAGTAATAACATTACACAACTTTTTATAGCCGCCACATAGCACTAAATGAAAGGTAGTTAAGAAATACTGAAAAGAGAATCAACAAACACAAACTAAAGAAGAGATTCGGTTTTATCAGATCTGTTCATGAGAGGTAATATTAGAAGCAACAAACACAAACTAGAGAAAAGTAGAGATTTGGTTTATCGAATCTATTCATGAGAGGTAATATTAGATGCAACTCATCTGATGTCCCCTAGCACTAACTTAATCGATATTCTGCTTTCAAGTCACATTGATTGGACATCCAGGTGTGTTTACAAGCATAATTTCTGAAGTGTGTCTGTTTTGACTCGAGAATAAGAAAGATTTTATCAATTTTCTTTGGCCATATTTGGATTTCAGAACTAGGGAAGGTCACAGGTTTTAAACAGTTATACAAGATTTACTATTTTTACAAGTATTAATAAACAGCAAACCTGGTAACCGAGACAGAAGAGTATGGCTATTTTGTAAGCATTGGTGCAAACATATTTAATAGTTTTGCACTGGTGCCCACAAAATAAAATAGCAGTAATCTGTTTCAGGCCTTGAATTCACCAATCTTAAGAATATTCTTATACTTGTGCAAATTTCAATAACAAATAATTCTATCAGTTTAAAGGATGAACATTCATTAACAAGCTGCTATGTAAAAATATGATAAATACTATTAATATATAGCACCTTAATACTGTTGTTAATCGTTGAAGGTTATGAGAATATTTGCGAACAAAATTTGAGTACTTAAGCTAAGTCGAAGAATGGTTGGTGAATTGCAGGCCAGGTACCTCTTTGGTGCTGAAGTATGTTGTATCCTTGATGTGGGATACAAGTGGACAGGTTCTACTTGATGGTTGTAAGTATTTGTCATTGTGGTTGTCTCCAGATCATGGCCCATTAAACCATGGTTAACTGTAACAAAGTTGTCGTTTTCTTTTCTCTCCCAGTCAACATTCCAGAATGAGGAATATATTTTAAGTGTTTCAGCTCAACATCGCAGAGTGAGTTTTTTTTATGCATCGCCACATTTACAGATGTGGTCTTAGGTGTAATTGCAGTCCTTTTTTGTCATCAGTTAACATGAATTAAGGATCTTTTAATTATACACCCACTTTCACAAAGTGAAGTGGGCGCTATACAGGAATCGTCCATAACATCGTCACGTCCTGTAACACATTTTTAGCTCTACTGGCCAAGGGCCAGCAGAGCTTATGGGATGGTGTGTTGTCCGTCTTCCGTCGTCCGTCGTCCGTTACTTTTCTTCAAACGACTTCTCCTCAGAAACCGCTTGGCTAATTTTGACCAAACTTCACATGGATGATCCTTAGATGAATGCTTTTTAGATTTGTTAAAATTAGGTCAGCGCTACATCCAAGATGGCTGCCATTACCATATATGGTCGAAACCTTAAAAAATCTTCTTCTCCAGAACCGCTGGACAGATTTCAACAGTTTTTCTTTTAAAATGATCGCCCACGGCTAGACTATCAAGATTGTTCAAATAAAGTCCCCGGGGTCAAAAATGGCCGTGCCCCGGGGGTCCAAAGTTTGTATATTGAGGTTTTGCATGTTTTTCATACAGACATATAGGAAAAAACTTTAAAAAATCTTCTTCTCTGAAACCACAAGGCACAGAGCGCTCATGTATTACATGTAGCATCAGCTTATGGTCCTCTACTAAGTTTGTTCAAATGGTGACCCTGGGGTCAAATTTGTCCCCGCCCCGGGGGTCACAGTTTTACATAGACTTATATAGGATTTTTTTTTTTAAATCTTCTTCTCGGCAACTACAACAGCCAGAGGTTTGATATTTTGCATTTACTATAAGCTTATGGTCCTTTACCAAGTTTGTTCAAATGGTGACCTTAGGGTCACATTTGGCCCCGCCCCAAGGGTCACATGTTTTACATAGACATGTATAGGGAATTCTTCAAACGACTTCTCGTCAGAAACCACTTGGCTAATTTTGACCAAACTTCAAATGGATGATCCTTAGATGAATGCTTTTTAGATTTGTTAAAATTAGGTCAGCGCTACATCCAAGATGGCTGCCATTACCATATATGGTCGAAACCTTAAAAAATCTTCTTCTCCAGAACCGCTTGACAGATTTCAACAGTTTTTCTTTTAAAATGATCGTCAACGCCTAGACTATCAAGTTTGTTCAAATAAAGTCCCCGGGGTCAAAAATGGCCGTGCCTCGGGGGTCCAAAGTTTGTATATTGAGGTTTTGCATGTTTTTCATATAGACATATAGGAAAAAAGTTTAAAAAATCTTCTTCTCTGAAACCACAAGGCACAGAGCTCTCATGTATTACATGTAGCATCAGCTTATGGTCCTCTACTAAGTTTGTTCAAATGGTGACCCTGGGGTCAAATTTTTCCCCGCCCCGAGGGTCACAGTTTTACATAGACTTATATAGGATTTTTTTTTTAAAAATCTTCTTCTCGGAAACTACAAGAGCCAGAGGTTTGATATTTTACAATTATCATAAGCTTATGGTCCTTTACCAAGTTTGTTCAAATGGTGACCCTGGGGTCACATTTGGTCACGCCCCAAGGGTCACATTTGGTCACGCCCCAAGGGTCACATGTTTTACATAGACATGTATAGGGAAAAACTTAAAATCTTCTTCTCTGAAACTGCAAGAGCCAGAGGTTTAATATTTTGCTGTTGCTATAAGCTTATGGTCCTTTACCAATTTTGTTCAAATGCTGACCCTGGGGTCACATCTGGCCTCGCCCCGGGGGTCACAGTTTTACATCAATGCTTGTTTTAAAAAATTTAATTTCTTTATTTTTTTTTTTTTTATTTATTTTTTTTTTTATTTTTTTTTTTTGGCATATTTTTTTTTTAATTTTTTTTTTTTTAATTTTTTTTTTTTTAATTTTTTTTTATTTCATATATATTTTTTTCTTTATTTTTTTTTTTTTAATTTTTTTTTAAATTTTTTTTTTTTTCTTTTTATATTTTTATTATCTCTACTAGCCAACTTGGAAAACCAGCCAGATCGGACCAGTAATCACAGAGTTACTGCTCTTGATATAGTTAAAAATGCTATAGTTTGCCTCTTTAAGACGATAGTCACTCGCTTCATTGATGTCATAAGAGCCATATTAGCCAGTAGAGCGTCCACAGGCCCTCTTGGGCCTCTTGTTAATACTTATCTCAAACATTTGTGAATGGATTGTTCCCAAACTTCATATACTCATAACAACGGATGACCTTATGACCCTGTACATCACCCATCAATGATTGCCTAATTTATTACAGAATTATAGCCCTTTGACTTAGAATATTCCACTCTAATATTGTATAATGACCTGTTAACACATTTTTAGCTCTACTGATCAAAGATCAGCAGAGCTTATGCGGTGGTGCGATGTCTGTCTTCCGTCTGTCGTTAAACTTTTTTTTTGTGAAATCCAGATGACCACCAAAGCTAAAAATAGATTTTTAAAAAACAAGTTTGTAACGACTACTTCTTGAAAACTATAAGGGATATTGATATGGGACTGGGACTTTTTCTAAAATGATCAGCATGACATGATGTTGGTCCTTGTCAAAACTTGTTTTGAAACAACGTTAAACAACGTTGAACATGGCTGCCAACGGCCATCTTTGTTTACATAGAGTTATATAGTATAACCTTGTAGCGACTACTCCTCTGAAACTGCTGGACAGATTTTCATGAAACTTCACAGGGATGCTGATCTAGCTATCAAAACCAATCAGCGGAGCTTCAAGGTCATTGACCTCTTGTTTTTTATCATGCTCATTCAAGATCTCGATCATGATACTGCGTATGCAAACGTTGAAACTTGGCTCCATCGTAAATGAAGTGTCAATTATAGAATTTGAAGCAACTCTGCAGTTCTGCAGGTAGGTTCTAGGCCTATTCTCCATATTTTATCTTGATGTAAATGGAGGATGTGCCTGGCACGTTCATTCCTGTTAAGCGCATATAACCTTTCATGTATTGGTGCAACTTAAAACCCATATCAATTCGAAGATTCGGCTTGATAGTTCCAAAGGACCAGTAAGGAATACCAGTCAGGGCGACTTTTTACAGCTGCCATAGTACAGTACTAAACAAATGCTAGGGTGAATGCCAATAAATAAGGGAAATGGGATCTCTTGGAAGCAAGAGAAAAAAGAAGACTCAGTTTTATGAAGTCTGTTCATGAAAGGTTACAGGATACAAGGATCAACATCTCATAATCCCGAGATCTCATAATCCCAGAGATCTCATAATCCCCGAGATCTCATAATCCCGAGATCTCATAATCCCCGAGATCTCATAATCCCGAGATCTCATAATCCCCGAGATCTCATAATCCCGAGAACCGGCATTCTTCTTTAAAGCCACAGCTACTTTCTGTTTTAAATCCCAAACAAGTTCTAATTCTGTCTTTAAAACTGTCTATGTAGCCTTTAAAGAATTTTGCTACCTTTGGAGACAGAGAATAACCATAACCCATGGATTTAAAGAGTCCAATGCCTGCACTTTGTCATGATAAGTTAACTTAAGATAAGTTTCGGATTATAACTCGTCCTCGAGTGTTTCTTCTGATTAGAAGGTCTCTACCTGTGAAAATGTAACAGCAGTTAGTGACAAATGAATAACTCTTATCACTGTCACACCTGTAATCTTATTGTCTTCTGATGATATCTAAAATAGAAAACCAAATATCAAGAGTTTTAGTTACATGTTATCATTGATGAACTTCACACAGAAGTGTTTACGCTGGGACACGTTATTGTTCAACTTTATTTTTAGCTCTACTGGACAATGGCCATTCAAGCTCAGTTAATGGCATATTGTCTGCGGTCATTTGTCTGTCTGTAAAGGGTTACAGATTTTCACCAAATTTTAAAGTTTGTTTCCATATGATCTTGGACAATGAGCAAATGTGTTGCAATAGTTAATAACTGAACAATTAGAGAATGTCAGCTTGATGCATAAACTGAAGTGAATGTTTTTTTTCACCCACTGATATTTGCAGGTTTGTTTCAAATAGATCTAGATAAGTTTGACAATTGGCATAAAATACTTGTTGATTAAAAATATTGTGAGGACTCTTTTGTGAGATGCATGTGTTACTGAGTTATTTCGCTTGATTACTGTATATAACAAGAGTGCCAAATTGACAATATACACCCATCATACATATGGGGTCACATTTGGCACCACCCCGGGGGTCACAGTTTTACATAGGCTTGTATAGGGAAAAACTGAAAAAATTCTTCTCTGGAACCACATGGCACAGAGCTCTCATGTATTACATGTAGCATAAGTTTATGGTCCTCTACTAAGTTTGTTCAAATGGTGACCCTGGGGTCAAAATTTGTCCCCGCCCCGAGGGTCACAGTTTTACATAGACTTATATAGGATTTTTTTTTTTAAATCTTCTTCTCGGAAACTACAAGAGCCAGAGGTTTGATATTTTACATTTATTATAAGCTTATAGTCCTTTACCAAGTTTGTTCAAAATGGTGACCACCACAGGGTCACCATTTGGCAACGCCCCAAGGGTCACATGTTTTACATAGACATGTATAGGGAAAACTTAAAAAATCTTCTCTGAAACTGCAGGAGCCAGAGGTTTAATATTTTGCATTTGCTATAAGCTTATGGTCTTCTACCAAGTTTGTTCAAATGGTGACCCATTGGTCACAATTGGCCCCACCCTGGGGGTCACAGTTTTACTTAGGCTTGTATAGGCAAAAACTGAAAAAAATCTCTAGAACCACATGGCACAGAGCTCTCATGTATTACATGTAGCATCAGCTAATGATCCTCTACCAAGTTCGTTCAAATGGTGACCCTGGTGTCAAATTTGGATGCACCTCAGGGGTAAAATTTTTTTTTTTTTCAATTTCCATTTTTTTTTTTTTTTAAATTTTGTTCATTATCTTTTTAATTACTTGACACTTACTTTAAAATTTCTTGTCGGCGCTACTCATCCTAAATGCCTTGTTGACGAAACTTGGCAGGAAGCCTCGGTAAGATGTCTAGTTGTGCATATCACGCTTTTGTTCCAGTTCGCTGATTTTTGACGGAGTTATGGCCCTTTGACATTTTTATTTTAAATTTCTTGTCGGCGCTACTCCTCTTAAACGGCTTGTTGGATTTCTACAAAATTTGGCAGGAAGCCTCAGTATGATGTCTAGTTGTGCAAAGCGCGGTATATCAATGAAATCTTGGACAATTTCGAAAACCAGCTAGATCTTGTTAGTAATAACAGAGTTATGGCCCTTGATTTGTTGTGAAAAATGCTATATTGTATTTTCCTTTGTTAAATCTATAGGAGAAGAGAGCTATATCTAGCTATATCGATCTAAATCTATAAGAGCTGTTTTAGCCAGTAGAGCATCTTGGACCACTTGTTAAAATGAAAGGACCATAACTGCGGCATTATGGGTGCAATGTGGCTGGTTATAAAGTTATTGAGTGGAAACTGCTAAAATCATCAATTTTTAAAAATGAAAGGACCATAACTGCGGCATTATGGGTGCAGTGTGGCTGGTTATAAAGTTATTGAGCGGAAACTGCTAAAATCATCATTTTTTTCAAAATGAAAGGACCATTACTGCGGCATTATGGGTGCAATGTGGCTGCCACTGGCGCTGGTTACCAATTTGATCAAGATAATATGCCCATAAACATTGTTGCCAAATTTCATCAAGATCAAATTATAAATGTTTAAGTTACTGAGCGGAAACCACAAACATTATCAATTTTAAAAAATCAAAGGGCCATAACTCTGGTGTTTCTTGAGCAAAAGCAGTGGATATTGAACTTCGCGAGCTATTGTGGCCATGAACATTGTATCAAAGTTTCATCAAGATTGGATTAAAATTGCTCCAGTGATCACATGAGACGGGCATATAAAAAAGACCAAAAAAAAACCCGTTATTTCCCTTGATTACTGCATGTCAAAATAGCAAATTTCAGCTTGCGAATGTGATAAACACTTCACAAAATTTAACTGAAAGGTTAGTTTAGAATTTAAAAATACTGCACAAGTCACTTTTGATTTTGCATTACTTCACTGGTCTTGGAATGCACGTAAAACCAGGCTTGACCTTGACATATTGGTCTGATCAAATGCCTATAGCCGAGAAAAGTTTAATGAGGAAATGACCAAGTTATAGGCATGTTAAGTATTTGTGGTGATTATCATTATCTGTATATAATTGTATTCAATTATGATGAAGAAAAAGTATTCATGACGTAAACAATTCTTTTCAACAGAGACTATGACCTTGAATGCAGCCTGAACTTTAAACACTCAATCAAATCAAATGCACTGTTGGACAAGACTTTACGAAGTTTCACTCAAACAATCAAACGCATCGTAAACTGGACTCACTTTGTGAATTATCGCTTGGTAATGTGGTGAAATTAAATAAGAATTACACATTTGATAATGGGTTTTTAGCCCCGATATACAAAACATCTGGCAATTCTTGTGTTTTTTTCAAAGTTTGTTTTGAATTTTCAGACACAACTAGGATAGGAGTAAGTTATATAACAGAATTAGAATAGTGGTAATTAAAAATACCTTACTTTGAAATCAGTTGGAAAAAAAAAAGAAAAGGAAAAAAGATGTTTTTGATAGAAATGTTAAAAGAAACTTGCTATTTCTTATTTTCTGCATCCCCAGCACTAATGAGTATACACGGGAAATGCCCCACCAGAAAAGAATTTTGGATGTAAAATATTTATTTCTTAATCGATTTTCAAAACTACTGTTTTTTTATTTATCACTATATATTTCAGTTCCAATGATATACTGAAAGGAAAAATAAACGCATAATGGGTATTTCCGCTATATATTGTATGTTTAATATGCTACTGCTAATCAAATGGTACAGAGTGACATTAGTCCTGTCTTTTCAGAAAGAAGATTTAAACAACACCGAACACACCATGGTTACCCCTTTAAAGTTTCATTATGGACAGAATGCGTATTTGGCTCCAGCAGGTGAGCAAACTTAGGCTTTAAACGTTGCAATCGCTTAACACTAAACACCATACTGAAGTGGCTTGACTTTTTCAGGTGAAACTTCATTTATGAATTTCGTGTAAAAGTATTCTTTGATTAAAAGGTCTACTACATCACAGAGTTGTCCTTTCTGTAATTAGTTGTAGCCCCTTTTTGTAAAAAAAACACGTTGAGATATATCTGGAATATTACATGGAATTAGGTGTATATAATAGTGTAGAATAGGCAATTTTTTGATTATGCGTTTCTTTTTCCTTTCAGTATATATACTCTGTGTGGTTCACAGGCCAAAATAGGGCCACTGCTTATCCAGGCTGAGGGATAAAATCCCCCTGAATCCATGTTCATTTTGTCATGTTCATTAAAGGTTGATCACGGCTCCAGAAAACAAGAGGCCCAAGAGGGCCTGTAGACGCTCTACTGGCTAACATGGTTCTTATAACATCAAATAAAGCGAGAGACTGCCATTTTTTGGAAAGTTTTGGGCAAAATACAGCTTATCAACTAAATCAAGGGCCATAACTAAAGAATCTGGTAAAGTTTGGTAAAGATCAGATGAAAATGAAGGCCCTACCGTATTAACGAGGCAAAATATAGCATTTTTAACAAAATCAAGAGCCATAACTCCTCTGTTACTGGTCCGACTGGTCCAACATAGAGCTAAAAAAAGTACAAAAATAAAAAAATAAAGAAAATTATAATAAAAAAAAAGAAAGTAAAAAAATCTGGTAGAGTTTGGCAAAGATCAGATGCAAAATGAAGGCCCTATCGTAAGACAACAGTGTTCAATCTAGGCTGCGCCACTGACCCCTTTGCGATCGAAATGGCGCAATTTCTCGTAGGGAATGGGCCCGCCGGGCGCACTCGATCGGCGATGGTCATTTCGTTAATTTTGGTCATTTTCTCCCATTCTGCTATTTAGGCACACCGCGCGCACCTGCTGACTGTGTTGCGATCGATCAACTTAAAAACTTAACTGTACAGTATCTTTACATAGTAAATACAGCGTAACCCGTCTGTTGCTATGGCTTTACATTAGCCGTGTCAGCATCAATGATGAAGTGGATTTCAGAATTTTTCTTGCCGAAAACGGCGAAAAAAACGAAGTCAGATGATAAACCTTGTGACGCTACTGTCTCATTTGTGTCAAGTGATAGCCCTACTGTCTCTCCCGGTCCCTCAACCAGCCAAAAGACCGAACATTTAAAGAAAAGTGACTTCCAAAAGAAATGATTATCCGATGATCTTTACAAAACGTGGCTTGTTTATGATGATGAAACATCTAGTATGAAGTGCTTGGCCTCCATTTTTTTACAATGGCCCCCAATTGCAAAGTTCATGGGCCCAAATGGCCCCCTGTTTGGCAAAGCTAGATTGAACAATGAGACAAGGCAAATTATAGCATTTTTAACAAAATCAATAGCCATAACTCCGCTGTTACTGGTCCGATCTGTCTGGTTTTCGAACTTGACCAAGCTTTTATTGACATTAACAATCTGATAAAGTTTGGTAAAGATCAGATAAAAAATAAAGTCTTAACGAGGCAAAATATAGCATTTTGAACTAAATCAAGGGTCATAACTCCGCTGTTACTGGTTCGATATGAATGGTTTTCGAACTTGTCCGAGCTTTCATTGATATTAACAATCTGATAAAGTTTGGTAAAGATCAGATGAACAATGAAGCCCCTATCGTCTTAACAAAGCAAAATATAGCATTTTTAACTAAATCAAGGGTAATTACTCCGCTGTTAATGGTCTGATCTAGCTAGTTTTCGAACTTGTCCGAGCTTGTTTGGTAACGATCAAATAATAAATGAAGGGGCTAGAGCGTTTACAAGGCAGAAAATAGCAATTTTCAGAAAAAAACAAGGGCCATAACTCCGGTGTTACTGATCCGATTTGGCTGGTTTTCGAACTTGTCCAAGCTTTCATTGATATTAACAATCTTTGCAAGTTTGGTAAAGATCAATAATAAATGAAGGTGCTAGAGTGTTCACAAGGCTTAATATGGCATTTTTCAGCAAAACAAGGGCCATAACTCTGTTGAAATTATTTCGATCTTGCCGGTTTTCGAACTTGTTCGAGCTTTCATTGATACAAAGACACTGGCAAAGTTAAGTAAAGATTCGATTAATACTGAAGGCCCTAGAGTGTTCACAAGGCAGAAAACAGCATTTTTCAGAAAAAACAAGGGCCATAACTCCGGTGTTACTGATCCGATTTAACTGGTTTTCGAACTTGTTCGAGCTTTCATTGATATTAACAATCTGCGCAAGTTTGGTAAAGATTAAATAATAAATGAAGGTGCTAGAGTGTTCACAAAGCAGAAAATGGCATTTTTCAGAAAAAAACGAGGGCCATAACTCTGGTGTTACTAACCCAATTCAGCTGATTTTCAAACTCGTCCAAGCTATAATTAGTATTACCAATCTGTGCAAGTTTGGTAACGATCAAATAATAAATGAAGGGGCTAGAGCGTTTACAAGGCAGAAAATAGCAATTTTCAGAAAAAAACAAGGGCCATAACTCCGGTGTTACTGATCCGATTTGGCTGGTTTTCGAACTTGTCCAAGCTTTCATTGATATTAACAATCTTTGCAAGTTTGGTAAAGATCAATAATAAATGAAGGTGCTAGAGTGTTCACAAGGCTTAATATGGCATTTTTCAGCAAAACAAGGGCAATAACTCCGGTGAAATTAATCCGATCTGGCTGGTTTTCGAACTTGTCCGAGCTTTCATTGATATTAATAACCTGTTAAAGTTTGGTAAAGATCGGATGAAAAATGAAGGCCCTATCGTGGTAACAAGACAAAAGTTAACGACGGACGGACGACGGACAACTCGCCATCCCATAAGCTCTGCTAGTCCTTGGCCAGTAGAGCTAAAAATTAGATTGTTTACAACAGAATTTGCAGCAATTCTGCAGATAAGAAAGTTTTATGCCTATTCTGTATAATTTTGTTTTTATATCAATGTAAATGGAGAGTGGACCACTGTTGGCGCCATATAACCTTTTTGTGTTGGTGCACCGTAAAACCCAATTTACACACATACTTAATTCTTACATTTATGAATACACAATTGAAATAACTGGATTGTAGTTGAATATGTGAAAAGATCTTTTAGTTGGTACTAATTCAATTCAAAACAGTGGTGTATAGTCGAGTAATATTTATTTGCAATTTTACGACAAAGTAACGCAAGCTTTACTGAGCTCATCAACATAAATAAAAATAATAGAAAGGAGCATACCATAAAACCCCTAATAAATGCCCCATTCCCCCACCATTTTTTCAAAAATATCTTTTTTAAAACTTACCAAAAGATGGAAGTTAATCTGTTTCATTCACAGTGGAACACACAAAAACACTAGAAAACTTAAAATCCTATGCATTAATTGACATGCAGATTTTGGTTTTCTTGATAAAGAAAATCATTAAATAATGTCTGATTTAAAAGTTAAATTATGTATTTTTGGTCTCAAACCTTTTCAAAAATGTTACGCCCTCGGGGGCATTTATTAGCATAGATTATTTATTTTACATATGATTCTTTCTAATATAATATCATTGTTGAAATGGTACCATGATTTAAGATATTTTTAAAATTCAACATGATGTAGACTTTTCATTAATGGTATTCATTTAAACATACCCGGGACCTCAGGAAGGCGATTTAATAAACATCTATGGATGAACCCTATTTTCCAAAATTTCGTTCTTAAACTCAAATTAGCATTACATGTATGAGTGGATGTTCAATATTAAAAGTGTCTTCCTGGGGTCCCATGTATGTTTTAATGGAGTAGCCCTTATAATAAATTAACATATACATTGTGTATACCTTAACAGAACCGCAATATGTATATTTTCAACCTTAACAGAGACAATAAATAAACAGACTTGTAGAGTATTAGTGTATGTTACTGTCAGTTTGACAGTAAATCACCCGATGTCCCCAGGCATTCATTAAAAAGAATAATTTGAAAGTTATCTACAGGTAAAAAATTAAACAATCTTTTTAGCCTTATTTATTCTCGAATGCCGGGGGCATAAGAAGAGGCAAAATTCTGCTGAAATGAAGGTCAGAGTTATTGGGCATGTGAAACATGATGACATTCCTTGGAATAAGATGAAGATGTGGGTAAAGTTTCATGAATTGAATTGAATGTTGTTTAACGGCTCATCAACACAGTACAGGTTATTTAGAGCCGCCCCAGAGAGAGGGGAAGGATACATAGGAATCCGGGAACCTGCCCTACTCTTATTATCGAATAGATTCCTATGGTTCTTTAACGTGCTCGGTTGATAGACCGATACACGTGACCGCCCGGTTTACGTCCCCATCTGACGGACGAGGCTAAGGAAAAGTGTCTTGCCCAAGAACACACCGACGGAACTCAGTGGCACCACGGAGGATTGAACCCGGGGCCTCCGGTTACAAATCCGCCGTGCTACCGACTGCGCCACGCCAGCCCTCGTAAAGTTTCATGAACATAGGTCAAATACTTTTCAAGTTATGGCCAAGGTATGGTTGCAGGTTAAAGTGTCACGGATGATGGCGGATGACAGACAACAGACAAAGTGATCCCCTTCATGTCTCACCAGCTAAGCAGGTGACACAAAAACCAATATGCCTCATAAGATGCTAACACTTAGCCATTTAACACAATTTTAAATCAGTTACAGGTTCAAAAACTCCAGCTTATTAAAATTTTTACAGTTTATCCTTAAATGCATGCATTGTATACAATAACTTATCAAACAAGAGGTCAATGACCTTGAAGCTCTACTGATTGATTTTTGATAGCTAGGTCAACATTCCTGTAAAGTTTCATGAAAATCCATCAAGTAGTTTCATAGGAGTAGTCGCTACAAGTTTTCATTATATAACTCTATGTAAACGCTTGCGGCCATGTTTAATATCAAATCAAAATAACTTTTGACAAGGATCAACATTATGTCATACTGATCATTTTAGAAAAAGTCCCATATCAATATCACTTATAGTTTTCAAGAAGTAGTCGCTACAAACTTGAATTTTGAAAATCTATTTTCAGGCATGGCGGTCATCTTGTATTTCTGGCCGACCTGAAATTTTGCTAGGATCAATTAGACATCAAGAGAAACATTCCTGTGAAGTTTCATGGAAATCTGTCAAGTAGTTTCAGAGGAGTTGTCGCTACAAGTTTTTACTAAATAACTCTATGTAAATAAAGATGGCCGCTGGCAGCCATGTTAAACGTCGAATCAAAATAATTTTCGACAAGGACCAACGTCATGACATGCTGATCATTTTAGAAAAAGTCCCATATCAATATCACTTATAATTTTCAAGAAGTAGTCGCCATAAACTTGTTTTTTAAAAATCTTTTTTTAGCCGTGGCGGCCATCCTGACATTCCGGCCGACCTGAAGTTTTGCTAGGATCAATTAGATATCAAGAGCAACATTCGTGTGAAGTTTCATGAAAATCCGTCAAGAAGTTTCAGAGGAGTAGTCGCTACAAGTTTTCATTATATAACTCTATGTAAACAAAGATGGCCGCTGGTGGCTATGTTTAATGTCAAATCAAAATAATTTTTGACAAGGATCAACATCATGTCATACTGATCATTTTAGGAAAAGACGCATATCAATATCACTTATAGTTTTCAAGAAGTAGTCGCTACAAACTTGTATTTTGAAATTTTTTTTTAGCCGTGGCGGCCATCTTGAATTTCCGGCCGACCTGAAATTTTGCTAGGATCATTTAGACATCAAGAGAAACATTCCTGTGAAGTTTCATGGAAATCTGTCGAGTAGTTTCAGAGGTGTAGTCGCTACAAGTTTTTACTAAATAACTCTATGTAAATAAAGATGGCCGCTGGCAGCCATGTTTAACGTCGAATCAAAACGATTTTCGACAAGGACCAACATCATGTCATGCTGATCATTTTAAAAAAAGTTCCATATCAATATCACTTAGAGTTTTCAAGAAGTAGTCGCTACAAACTTGTTTTTAAAAATCTATTTTTAGATTTGGTGGCCATCTTGGATTTCACATCAACATGAATTTTTGCTAGGATCAACTAGACTTCATGGGCAACATTTCTGTAAAGTTTCATGAAAATCCATCTAGTAGTTTCAGAGGAGTAGACGCTACAAAAAAAAAGTTTACGGACGGACAGACGGACGACGGACGCCGCACCACAGCATAAGCTCTGCTGATCTCTGATCAGAAGAGCTAAAAACATGTTTTCAATTAACAAACATGTAAAGTTTCTTATCACAGTCAATATAATAGGATTATTACTAGAGTAATGTGTTCTGAAAGTTTGTATCACCTCGAGTGTGATCCTGATCTGGCATTTACCTACGAGAGGTGATACAAACTTCCAGAACACGTTACTCTAGTAATGATCCTTTTATTATATACCTCTTACACATCATTAACATAGAAATATTTGCATTGGTATTGCATACACATTCAATAAAGCATATTATTGCTCGATAAAGTGCAGCGGGAAAATATATGTAGGTGTTCATTGGTCTGACCTACTTGTTTTGTTTGTATGACGTAACGTCGTCTTGACGTTCTCACGCATAGTGGCGTAAAACTTGCTTGAATCATTGGAAAAAACGCTGTTCTATTTTTAGTAAGATAGTGATACAAATTCTATTTTTAGTAGCATAGTGATAACCTGTAGTATGATACAGGTTGTTGTATTCCATTGTAAGAAAATGAAGGTACTATGTATAAATTAATGATAAATATATAATAAAAATGTAGATCAAAGGATATCACATAAATCCCAAGATCTGCCTGTTTATATGTTAATTAAAAATTAATTAAACCCAAACTCCAGCCTTTGTTCTGTATATAGGTTGCTTAATGACTGAACTGATTACAGAAATCTCCATCACTCAATATCAATCACATCATCAACTGCTGATAGTCGCTATCTTTCTGCCATACATAGAAAAATGAACAGTTTGTGTAAACTTCCATTTGACGTTGTTTACAACCCACTACATCCATAAACATTCATGGAATAATACTGTAAGTTAGCACCCTGCTCCAGATTGAATAACACCATTTCTTGAGAACAAAGTTCAGAAGCAAGCAACTAACTTGTCTTCCCATGGACCGCTCCACTGTAAATTATTTTGGCGGCCATTGTTTCCTCACTTGGTCGACAGCATGGTGGATCTGAAGATTTGCTGTAGAATCTGACCTGTCCACTGTATATTATTTTGGCGGCCACTGATTTCTCATTTGACAGCATCGTAGAACGGCCACTGTTTTTTCACCTGGTCGACAGCATGGTGGATGTGAAGATCTGCTGTAGTACGGCCAGTGATTTCTCACCTGGTCGACAGCATGGTGGATGTGAAGATCTGCTGCAGAATGGCCACTGTTTTTTCACCTGGTCGACAGCATAGTGGATGTGAAGATCTGCTGTAGAACGGCCACTGTTTTTTCACTTGGTCGACAGCATGGTGGATGTGAAGATCTGCTGCAGAATCTGAGGCAGGTTCTTGGTGTCCAGGCATATGAAGGAGTGGCCCATAGGTAGTTGTTTGGACAGTCTGAAATAAATATCATTCTTTTTATGATAGCAATACAATAGAATACTGCATTTTAGCAGTGTTTGTTTGGTTTAATGTCATTTTCCAGCACATTTTAGGCGCACTGTACGACGGTAGATGTTTGTAGTGGAGGCAGACCACTCACTTATTCCTGAGTAGAACCAGTAATGTATACCTCCCGCCATCTGTAACAATAGACACTTTCTCACAAGTTCAGTTTCCAGTGGGATTCGAAACCGTAGTGGTAAGAGGCGGGAAGGTTTACAGCAACGTCGTTAACCCCTCGACCATGGAGGCGCTTGCATTTTAGCAGTGAAATAAGAGTGTAATAATTATCGTGTGAAATATAGTTTTATTCTTTAATGGTAACTTCCAGAACTACTTTAAAAAAAGATTGCTTCCATTGCACCTTCAATTCCTTCCAAGGACCTTATATATAAACTATATCTTTGTAATAAATTTGTGTTGCTAAAAAACTAAAAAAAAAAACTAAAAAAAAATCTAAATTAAAAAAAATCAAAAATCAATAGGGGTCATCTACTGGTCATGACCAACCATCCTTCCAAGTTTGAGGACCCTAGGTCCAACCATTCTCTAGTTTTTGATCGGACATAGTTTCACCGCAACCTTGACCTTTGACCTAGTGACCCCAAAATCAATAGGGTCATCTACTGGTCATGACCAACCATCCTGGGGTCAAAGGTCAAGGTTGCGGTGAAACGATGTCCAATCAATAACTAGAGAATGGTTGGAAAGGGACAGAATAAAGACAAATCTGTCGCAAAAAATTATCTAAGGTCCGTTATATTACTTGCAGATTGAAACAAATTGTTACAAACGGTAAAATATATTAAAACACACGATATTCAGTATAAATAAGGCAATATTTTCCAATACGTTTAATAAATTGACATAATTTTCAATATAAAGGCAATTTACTTCTTAACAAAACGTGGATAATTTGTGTATGTAGATAATGTATACCGTGTGTGTAGATGGGTTTTTTTGTTGTTTTTTATATATAATCAGTTGCAAAAGAAAGTGGACACTGAGTTTTGTTTAGATTTAATTGTATAAAGTTTTTGTAGAATTAAATTGACAAATTCCAAAATGAATATGCCATGTTTGGTACCAAAGTTTTTATCATTCCATTGCCAATATCATGTTGTCATTTGTTTTTCAATAGGTCGAATCATTAAGGGATTGTCGCTTGATAAAGAGGATAGGGTGAAAAGTAAAATTGTTAAAGTGTCCAGTTTATTTTTGCAACTGAGTATATATACATGTATATTATTAAAATGAAATTTTCATTTTAATAATATACAACTATCATTTGCTACTTTTTCCAATCCTATCACAGACCCCAGCTGAAAAATGTTTGGTACCTATCTGTTTGCCGAACAGTATACCACACTGAAACAATTATCACCATTAATTCTACTATTAATTCATAACTAGAATTATCACTGAAAGTGATTAATACCCCCACAATACCGCCTTGTCACATAAACATGGCAACCACAAGAAAACAATGGTAGGGCCACAAGTTATTACAACATTAGAAATCCGGCCCTCCCGCTACAAAATATTCATACAATTTAGACAATGAACTACAAAATATGAAATAAACAGGAAAAAAAAAACAATGAGAGAGAGGAGAGAGAGGAAGAGGGGGAGAGTAGAGGAGAGGAGGAGAGGAGAGGAGAGAGAGTTTTCAATATTGTTAGTGATCAGGGAAGAAGACTAATAAAAATTATTTAAATCCGTCGACCCTTTCAGAGTTATCGCCCGGACACCGTTTTTTGGGCAAATTCTAAGTTGAAAAGGGGCCATAACTCCGTCAAAAATTGGTGGTTTGTAACCAAAGTCGAACTTGACCTTTAATTTATGGTCTTAAACCCGTGTACCAAAAATTATTTAAATCCGTCGACCCTTTCATGAGTTATCGTCCAGACACCGTTTTTTGGGCAAATTCTAAGTAGAAAAGGGGCCATAACTCAGTTAAAAATTGGTGGTTTGTAACCAAAGTCGATCTTGACCTGTATTTTGTGGTCTTAAACCCGTGGACCAAAAATTATTTAAATCCGTCGACCCTTTCATGAGTTATCATCCGGAAACCATTTTTTTTTGGGCAAATCTAAGTTGAAAAGGGGCCATAACTCAGTTAAAAATTGGTGGTTTGTAACCAAAGTCGATCTTGACCTGTATTTTATGGTCTTTAACCCGTGTACCAAAAGTTATTTAAATCCGTTGACCCTTTCATGAGTTATCGTCCGGAAACCGTTTTTTGGGCAAATTCTAAGAGGAAAAGGGGCCATAACTCCGTCAAAAATTGGTGGTTTGGAAATCAAAGTCGATCTTGACCTGTATTTTATGGTCTTAAACCCGCATACCAAAATTATTTAAATCCGTCGACCCTTTCATGAGTTATCGCCCGGAAACCATTTTTTGGGCAAATTCTAAGTTGAAAAGGGGCCATAACTCCGTCAAAAATTGGTGGTTTGTAACCAAAGTTGAACTTGACCTGTATTTTATGGTCTTATACCAGTGTACCAAAAATTATTTAAATCCGTCGACCCTTTCATGAGGTATCGTCCGGAAACCAACAGACCGACCGACGGACAGACAGACCGACAAGCTCACTCCTATATACCCACCCAAACTTCTTTTGTGGGGGTATAACAATTCATAGCAACACATTTTCCGTTTCCCAACCCACCTTTTTTTAACTACATATGAAGTGAGAACACACCATAAATAATTCTGACATGTTTTCGTAGTATTCTCTTCCCATCCCATTTTAATGCATAGAAATGTCACACAGCGCTATCAACACAACAAAAACAATGTTTACCTTATGGCCTGCTATCGACAAAACAAAAACAATGTTTACCATATGGCCTGTTATTGACGCAACAAAAACAATGTTAACCTAATGGCCTGCTATCGACACAACAAAAACAATGTTTACTTTATGGCCTGCTATCGACACAACAAAAACAATGTTTACCTTATGGCCTGTTATTGACGCAACAAAAACAATGTTTACCTAATGGCCTGCTATCGACACTACAAAAACAATGTTTACCTTATGGCCTGCTATCGACACAACAAAAACAATGTTTACATTATGGCCTGTTATTGACGCAACAAAAACAATGTTAACCTAATGGCCTGCTATCGACACAACAAAAACAATGTTTACTTTATGGCCTGCTATCGACACAACAAAAACAATGTTTACCTTATGGCCTGTTATTGACGCAACAAAAACAATGTTTACCTAATGGCCTGCTATCGACACTACAAAAACAATGTTTACCTTATGGCCTGCTATCGACACAACAAAAACAATGTTTACATTATGGCCTGCGATCTACATGATCTATATAGCAAAAACAATGTTCATCTTATGGCCTGCTATCAACACTACAAAAAAAATTACACAACTATTTAGGCACTCAGCGGGTTTGAACTCGGGACCCCTTGCATGTGCCTGCTTTCCACACAACAAAAAAAATGTTTACCTTATGGCCTGCTATGGACACATCAAAAACAATGTTTTCTTTATGGTCTGCTATCGACACAACAAAAACAATGTTTACCTTATGGCCTGCTATCGACACATCAAAAACAATGTTTACCTTATGTCTTTCTATCGACACGACAAAAACAATGTTTACCTTATAGTCTGATATCGACACAACAAAAACAATGTTTACCTTATGGCTTGATCACCAAGAGAGCCAATAAATATTGCATAGGCGTTCACTTTTTCATCCCCGCGTAGAATTTCACCAAATTTGGACGGGGCGATACCATATCTTTCAAAATTTGCATCGCTCAATACAATCAGGAAATGTTCATCACCGTCTTCTTTGGCAAGGCTTTTGATGGCGTGTTGCGTGGCTTCTAATGTAGTGTCTCCGCTCAGGCAGAACTGAGAGTGGGCGTGCATTATCTGAAAATATTTACATTCCTTTGATACTTTCTGCTGAAAACAAATAACATCTGATTTTGAATAATTTTTTTATGGAAGTGAGGCTACTGCGCAAGAATCCAATGTTCCTCGATAGCAAATGGCCATTCCACTGTCCGAAAATGCACGGAGAGTAGCTGTCTCTCCTTCACTTTTTGTTATCATTACCATTCTCCCGAGGCACGTTATTGTTGGTACTATAGCAATTTGAAAAAATGTAAATATAAGAACTAATTCACAATTGTACGCCACTGATGTGGTTTTAAAGGATTTTTAAAAAACTCACAGCGTCTTATTAGTTTTCATACACGACATTAATTTTGTTCAATCATTAATACTAATTATAAGAACAGTATAAAGCAACTTGCTTTTGCACATTATTAACTGTTGATTATATTGCACCAATAATATATTTAAACCTATGGTAGAATAAGATAAACAAATGAAAACTCAAAATTGTATTTAATAATATGCAAGCAGGTTTAAGTCAAAATGATACTGTATAGATAAATCGAGACAATAATTTCAATGCTTGAAAACCACTTCAAGATTGCAGAGTGTCCCTTTAAACGTCGATAGCGAATGGAAAATTTACACACTTCATAAAATTCGTAATTTACTTCTGGCATTAAAAACCATATTAACACCAAAAAAATGGGAATCAGTTCTTAAATGAGTAGGATTGAATAGGTATGTTCTTCAAGCCACCCTTTCTGCAGGAGAAATTCACACTCAAGAAAGGTCGTCTCAACAAAGATCAATTATTTCTGTAATGTAACAAACATGTCTTGAATGACAAATAATCCACCAAAATAGAATTTCACTGGTCTCATTGAAATAGTTGGGGGTTGTGTCTATGTTAAATAATGATAAGCATCATGTTTAGCATCATAAAGTAAGAACTGTTAAATACTGTAAAATTGGTGGATTACTACTCACTGCTGATTATTATACGGTTGTTACCGCTCCTAGAGAAGCACTTTTTAAGAAATAACGTGTGTTCTAGCACAACATTTTATGTGATGAAACAGAGGAACATGATAAAACATTTAATGTCACTTTTAAAAAAGAAAGAAAAAGTTCTCCAATGGGAATGAAATACAAAAAAAAAGGATTTTCAAGAAGAAAAAAATAATCTTTATTTTGCCATTGTATATAGTGACCAAAGTCACCCGAAGCTTACAAAGATACATCACAGTTTTCCAATTTATTGACGTCACATCCATCTTATGATTATGAATATCACCTGAAGTTGAATTTTTGTCAGGGCCAACTAGACACTGGAAAAACGTTTCATGAGATATTATGTATCGTAGCTGGCAGAAGAAAGTTTAGGTATGGACAAATGCTGCACCAATGCAGAGTCCCAGATTTGAACCCCCTCAAAGTGATCACCCCTCAAATTCAAACTTGGGGGGCAAAATCTCATTTTCACTAGAACTGAGGGGTAATCACAGAAATATTATTCTCTGGAAACATAACTGAATCTAGGACTAAAGCCCTCACGGACAAAAGCCCCCCTGCTCATTTTTATATAGGTGGACAAAAGCCCCCTCATGTATTTGTATAGGTGGACAAAAGCCCCCCTGAACTTTTTACATGGTGGACATAAGCTCCCCTGATATTTTTGCAAGGGTGGACAAAAGCACCCCCGGACGAAAGCCCCCCTACTCATTTTTGTATAGGGACAACTCTTAGTAAAACAAGCCCCCTCTGTACGAAATCCCCCTCAGATATGTCTTTTGCAAAATGTTATTTTCATAATTCTTTCAAAGCAAAAAAACAACAACATTGTTTTTGAGTAAACTTAAGAGGAATTTTAATAACCAATTAAGCATGATGTTGTCTTATTGGAATTCTTTAATTAACTGTTAATTGTCTAAATGTAAACAGTCATTATACTGAAGCGAGCAGTACGCCGGGCGAAACGTGGAACAGCACCCCATGAGCCAGCGTCCATGAAGGACATTCCACACCCGCTACCAGAGGCCTACAATACCATGCGTGGCGATGGTTCGTTCCTGATCTACGACAACGGTTCCAGGCTACAGCGGCTTCTGGTGTTCGCCAGCGACGATGGGTTGGACCTCCTCGGGGATGCTAACACCTGGTTCATGGACGGAACACACTCGACAGCTCCCTCCCAGTTTCCCCAGCTGTTCTGCATCCATGTCGCGCTGGGAGAGACAAGTGAGACTGCTGCGTATATTGTTTTGCTGTTTTCCTTATCTGGACATGTTTAATAAAATGTTGAAAATACTGCTAGTTTTACTAAGAGTTGTCCCTATACAAAAATGAGTAGGGGGGGGGGGGGGGGCTTTTGTCCACCCTTGCAAAAATATCAGTGGGGCTTATGTCCACCTTGTAAAAAGTTCAGTGGGGCTTTTGTCCACCTATACAAAAACATGAGGGGGCTTTTGTCCACCTATACAAAAATGAGTAGGGGGGCTTTTGTCCGTGGGGGGCATTTGTCCGTATACCAGCATAACTAATGGGTAAAATTTAAAAACTGCTGTGTCAGGCTGTTATAGGGGTATTATAGAGGACATATCAGCACGTACTCAACACCGGTAATCATATGAAGTTCAACAAACTACCATGTCTTTCTATCTGTTAAAACCTACAGTTGTAAAAAAAGTCTTGTTTTCTATAGTTTTTCTGGACAATTTTGAAATGTCGTGACTATTGTTCGCAAAAACATTAAATCCCTTAATATCTGTTTACGATATGTTCAGGCTCCATATCGATATCACCTCTTCTTTAATTGAACGATTTATTTTAAACAAGCGCTCTACCGATACGGATTACAGAGTTATCGTTACTTTTGACTGCACACCGATTTGATGCAATTCAGGAGTGCATATCTCAAGTATTAAAATAAATATTGCAACCAGTCAAACTTTAATGTAAACATTCAATACATTAAAATTCAATATATGTAGTATAATGGCTGATATGCGTAATATTTTGACCTCTTGCGTTTATTTGATACGCGTGAACATTATGAATCATGCATTTTTTTAAATATTTTCAGGGATATTTTACGCGGATACGCATCTCATCTGGGGCTCTGCTGAATGCAAAAGCTCTCCTGGTCTTCAACAAGTCAAGCCGAACATGGTGGATGAGAATCATTATTAACTTCCAGCACATACCTTAGCTACTTGTAATCTTTCCTTGTTATTTTTTGGTGGTTTCTCAAAACTGGTCAGATGCACCTTGTGATCTTCTCCCGAATGACCAACAATGTCATACTGCAAACATAGAATAAACATCACAGATAGAAACCCTATACTGGCAAGTTAATGATCACAAAAGTGTGAAAATTTTATCAGATAATTCAACCTAATTTAATACACGGACATGAGGAGTCTTTTCTTGCAGTACTGCTATTTAAAGATGAATTTTTATGCAACGAAACATATTCAAGTTCAAAAAGTGCCAAAACTTAGCCACAAATTATAACCAAAGCACACAACTTGAAATCTAATCAAATTTTCATTTCCTTACGTACAGTAAAGTTTGCTGACATATGCGGTTTGACTTGGCTGGTTAAAGTCGTTTATATTGTGTCTATAGAGTTTGGATTCTCAAAATATGTTATGTTACATATGTACTTGGTCATCAGTAGGTTTAGAAATGTTGTACAATTTGGCTGCTGTTGGCGGGATAGCGTCTTTTAAGTCATTGTCACAGACTACGATTTCGGGTTGGAACGTTCTTTCCTGCTGTCTGTATGCAAATTTCCTGCTGTCTGTATGCAAAGCAGACGGCCAAAACTGGAGCATGAAAATCCTATACTTTTAATTGGCACATATACATTATTATATGACCTGAACATTTGGATATAGTTCTGATAAACGGTTTTATAGTCTGGTGTAATTTTGACGTTATTTGCCGGGTTAGTTTCTTTAAGCATTCATTGACTGATACCTGTATTTTCTCCTCATAGCCTTCTAGAGCCTCCATGGCCATAATCACGGTTTCCATTTCCCGCTCTAAACGTCCATCGTAACCATTAAATCTGTACATGCTACCTGACACGTCCACTAGCAGACGTAATTTCTTGGGTAATTCTTGCTTTGCACCCATCTGTAATAAATGACAGAAATGGTTTGTTGTAATGATTAAATGACTATAAAATAAATGAAGATTATTTAACTGCTTTGTTCCATTATTAGGAAATCCTTCACAACATGGTAGGTGTGTGGTTCTTTTCATGGACACATATGCAAGTGAGTGAAAAACAACAACAACATGCCTACCATCGAATAAAGGATTTCCATATAATTAAACCCAGCATTTTCAACTATTTATTACATTTTAAATCAGTGTATGGTTTTAACCAAAACATTTTGATTTTGTTGAACATTCTTGGCAAATGAAGCCAACATCTTCAACACTTTATTGACATCAAGACTCAACGTCACTGTTCTTTCCTTTCACTGAGAAATCTTGATCTTTCAAACATATACTGGTACATTCAGTGTTAGACCTACCGTACTTTACTCACAGATTCGTAACCAACAATCAAGACAAGGCACGCTGATCAACTTATCGTCTAAATCGAAAATGAAGCTAATTATTTAACTGAATATCGTGGATCGTCGACATTATGATTTTGTCCGAAAACTGAGACGGAATCTATTGAATTTGACTGCGCATCTATTGTTCAAGGCTTTTGATATGATTTTGCAAAAATAAAAACAACAAATATGAGATTTTTCAAAATCAGATGTCATGACGTCGCTTTAGTGACGTGCAAAACTTCATAAATGTTAATGCAAAATTAAATTTATATGCAGTGGATGCTGTAAATTGATAACATAACCCTGGGTTACTATGACAACACCGACCTCTGGTTCCTTTTCGCCTCTACGTTTGTACACATTTCTCTCTCCAGTCAAACCGTCTATAAGTTTAGCATCATCTAAATCTCCGTAGGTTTGATTTTTGAGCCATTGTCTTTCTTTACCCTTTGCCTAGAAACAAATAGCAATAATGCAGCAATAATGCAGATGTGAGAATCTTGTCTATATTAGGTTAAAACCAATAAAATGATCAGTAATATTATTTTTTTTACTTTAAAAACAAGAAATTTGCCATACATATCAATACTTTGCATAAAAAAACACTTAAAAGTACTGTTTGGCATGTACTGATCACATCAATTTAGCATAATTATGTAGTTGATTCTGAAACAAAATGTGTTATGAGCTAGGCTGGATTGCAGATTAACATTTTATGCAAAGGGGCACACCTCTGCCAAAATAAATCAGAGTTACTGTACATGTCAACGGCATTGAATAATTTTTAAAGAAAAACTGTATAAAGTTTTATGATGATCACTGGTCATAGGTCAATATTTTGCCAAGTTATGAGCTTGGTTAGGTTTCAGGCCAAAGTTTTATGAAAAGGAGCATAACTCTTCTGAAATGAAAGTCAGAGTTATTGGTCATGGGTAACGACATACCTTGGGTTAAGATGAATATGTGTGTGCAGTTTCATGAACATAGGTCATATAGTTTTCAAGTTATAGTCAGTTATGTGCTTCGTCAGGTTGCAGGTTAAAGTTTTATGAAAGGGGGCATAACGCTGCCAAAATGAAAGTCGAAGTATTAGACATATGTAATGACATTCCTTGGGTTAAGATTAATATGTGCATGAAGTTTCATGAACGTAGTTCAAATACTTCACAAGTTATGGCCAAGGTTATGTTGCAGGTTAAGTTAAGACGGAGGGATGACGACAAACGCTGACTTACACGAACAAAGTGATCCTTAAGTGTCTGCCATACTAAAATAATTACTGTAGTGAATGGATGTACCTGTAAACTGTCAAGAATTACTCTGAGTGATTGGACCTGCCGTTTGACATTGTTGGAGAAATTGTTGTACGAATCGGCATCATATTCACTCATCTGTATCTCCCGCAGCCTGGTGATGAACAAATAAATAAATGGATGTTAATCATGTAGGTTTGGAGCGAATATATCAAATTAATTTTGAAAATTGAGAAAAACGAGAAAATATAATTTATGAGTGTTAGGCAGGAGTGAAAGTTTGGGAGCCAACCCACGCTAATGTCCCCACAATTAACCACTTAGGTTGGAGGAAGCCCATCGTAATATCCCCATAAATTACCCGTTTAGCAATCTTGGAGGAAGCCCATTGTAGTATCCCCATAAATTACCCGTTTAGCAATCTTGGAGGAAGCCCATTGTAGTATCCCCATAAATTACCCGTTTAGCAATCTTGGAGGAAGCCCATTGTAGTATCCCCATAAATTACCCGTTTAGCAATCTTGGAGGAAGCCCATTGTAGTATCCCCATAAATTACCCGTTTAGCAATCTTGGAGGAAGCCCATTGTAGTATCCCCATAAATTACCCGTTTAGCAATCTTGGAGGAAGCCCAGAGTAATGTCCCCATAAATTACCCGTTTAGCAATCTTGGAGGAAGCCCAGAGTAATGTCCCCATAAATTAACCATTTAGCAAACTTTGTCCATGTTCATGCCCATATGATAAAGTCATACATAACGGACAGTTAAAAAGTAGTCACAATAGCTCACTTTGAGCCTTCACCTCAGACAAGCTACAAAACAATCTGGCTATTGTACCATTCAGAAAGTTAATGTGTGCACTTCAGTCATAATAGCCAATAGAACAAAATCCAAGTGTGTTGTGAGACCTATATATTAACCTATTTCAGACATCCAATCATACATGTGGGTATTTTGATTGCCTTCCGTATCAAATGTACAAATATGCCATAAATTATCCCTACAATATGACAAGATCACAACAAAGTACAAGGCCGGGATCTTGTTTCATACTCAACATAGTGGGGGACAGTCCAGGCTGGCATGAAATGGACGTGTATGTGCTAAAGTGAACAGTCCAACTCATTTAGGATGCCATAACCAGATGCTCCATCACTTCCACAATTCATGTAAGTAGCCCATCATAACCTACCTTTCCTTGAATGCTTTCTGTGCCATCTCTCTTGCTGCCCTCACAACCTTGTTGGAAATAAACAAACAGGCCATATATTACATGGGTACATACAAAATCTCATATTATTTAGACCTATCTCATGTGCTTCTAGCCTTCTATCATTTAAATCGCCTGTTTTTGTTAAGAAAAACTAGAAATGTGTCCATGGGACATGGATGATCCCACTGAAAACAATCTGAGGAAAACGTTAAATTTGATGAAAAAAGGGCCGTAATTCTGGTATAAATACAAGGACGATTTCTGCCAATTGTTTTCAGTATCACATTTCACACAAAATAATTTTCTTATTATAATCTAGATTTGACATTACTTTTGCGTTAAGCATTTCTTTTGCAACTATCTCACATTCAGTCAATTTGAAAGTCAGCTGGAAGTGACAGATATAAAATAAATGTCAAAAGGTAGGAATCTCATCCCTTGTTTTTTCAAAGAACAACAGACAGCATGAAGGGTTAGAGACAGACAGCATGAAGGGTTAGAGTTATCCTCGGCTAATCAACAGTGAAATATGTTCTGAAATCATTCAGCAAATAAACATGTTCCAGTACATAATAAGTTATACTGAATCGTGTTAAAGGGAAACATGTCAATCTGGATTTCTTTAAAACTCACGACATCTCATTAGTTTTTCTACATAACCATGATAACTTGCATATTTGAAAATAAGTATTAATAATTATTTTATATTTAGCAAATTGTTTTTGCATATTACAAACTGTTGAGTACCTTGCACCATTATTATATTTAAACCTATGGTAGAATAACAAAAAATCTTAAAATCTTAAAATTGTATGTCCTTTTCCTTTTATTTAAATATATGCAAGCAGTTTTAAACTCAAAACGATAATGGATTAATAATTTGAGGTGCTAATTTTAGTGCTTAATGAATACTTCAAGATTGCCATGTGTCCCTGTAAGTTGTTAACCTTAGACTTACATGTTCTGGAACATTGTCTTTCTGCCATTGAGCCACCTGGGCTACATCGTGCCCTGCATCAAGTCTGTAGGGGCCACCGAACCCTCCAAGACCAGCTGTATTACTGCCACCTACAACGTACAATATGCAACAAAGAATGAATAATTGAATAAAAAGGGGTTTTAAATCCCGTTAACGCAGCATATTAGGTTATATTGGGACAGCAACCTCAGAGGGAGATGAAGATGATGCTTTTTGTTTTATTTGTTTGTATGGTATTTTACGTCATTTTCAACACATGTAAGGTTATATATGACGGTCGATTTTTTTGCAGTGGAGGCAGACCATCATCTTTTCCTGGGTAGAACCAGTACCGTACACCTCCCGCCATCCGTAAGAATCAACACTTCCTCACTTACAAGTTGAGCTCCCAGTGGGATTCGAACCCGCAGCGGTGAGAGGCGAAGGTTTACAATGCAACATTGTTAACCATTCGGCCATGGAGACGCATAGTCTTACAGCATGCACGTAGTATCTGTCAAACTGTCTAATGCTGGATGCATTGCTAGAACTTACAATATTCAAGAAAATTGCAATATGATTAGGTTTTCCGCAGCGGTTACCAAATTCTAATAGAAAAGTTGTATTGCAAGCCTCTACAAAAACAATACAAAATCATTATGTCCTCCACCGATATCAGGTGTGTACCAGAGGTAAGAATCATGGCTCTTGTGGTAGTGTGTACATGGTAATTACACACCATAAGAGGTATGATGCTGGCAGCTAGGTGTGTACAAGCTACCAATCCCTAGATCCCTAGATTGGCTAGACTGAAATGTTGGATTGTTTATGTTGAAGATAATATTGATAATAACAATGTAACCCACCTGTACCACCAGCCCAGGTGTTTCCCCCAACATGAGGTTTCTTGTCTGCATCTTCCTTGCCATGTTTAGGTCCATCAGCTGTCCGTTCACTCTCTCTGTCATAAGTCACCTAGACAGCAATAGTTAACACCATGGTAGCAATCAAAATTAATAGTCAATAAACAGATATTTTTCATATCAAAGAATAGATTATTCCGATACTGGATGCTGAAATGCAGCAGTGAGAAAGAGACTGGTATATAATTATGCTGGGTGCACCAGTTACATATTTGTTTGTACATGTATATAAAATGCATTGTGTTATGGGCCGGTGGCCAGAATCGCAATAAATTGAAATTGAACTGTTAGTCTGGTTCTCAGAGTCACTGTGCTCTCTTCATCTGGATATAAGGTAAGTTTCCATATAAAGTTATCTTCCATATAAGGTAATCTTCCATATATGGTAATCTTCGAGAGGAAAACACAAAGTTCAAGAAAATGTTGTAACAAAATATGACTAGATTGTCAATTATGCACGGGCATGTGCTAACCAAGGTTTATTCAATTGAAGTACAGTGACTGTTACGTTGTGTTATGTTTTCAAAAACCTATCTGAAACATGCCCTGGAGATGTAGCCCCTCTTACTACTTTATAATATAAAGGGAGCGACTCATAGTACAGAATATAAAACCATACCAGCTTTAATTATCGCATCTAATTCATTATCGTTTTAGTTAACTTTTAAGAATGTGAAAGTAACTTATGAGTTACACTGATGCAGTGTTTATATAGTACATGTATACCCAAACAGCCAGTGATATTTTCTAATAATTTCCGTGACACGCTGGTAACTATGGTAACTGACCTGTAGGGGTTTTGTATCCTGCCAGCCAATCATGTTCTGCCATTCTCGTAGTGACCTCTCAAGGTTGACGATTCCCGTTTCCCAGAGGCGTACACAGCCGCCGACATCCACAGTGACAAGTCCGTCATTACTCGTGCCCGCGATCAAGATGCTTGTGTCAGATATGTTGAACATCCACGATGTGTAGGGAGACTGCCGAGTGGCTCTGGTGGGTAAATTTGACTTTTGAATAACAGTGTTAAGGATAGCGAAAATATCATCTACAGCTGTAAAAGTAACTCTCCTTAAATATTACTATTTATTTATCTCGAAGTGACCAAACTCTCATTTTTTCGAAATATCAATTTTGCTCTTCTCGAATTTTGCCCACTTCTCGATGAAAAAAAATATGTAATTCACTCCAAAACAACAAATATCCTCTATGTAGCATTGATTTGTGAAATAAAATATTATAAGATGGTTGGTAAAGAACAACATCTGATTTCAGAAACTGTCTGCCTCAAACTCAATTCTCATTGAGGTTTCTCAAGGCCACTTAAAATAATCGTACATTATATTATTTCCAGCTGCCCCAGAGAAAGTGGGAAGGATACACAAAAATCTGGGAACAGTGTCCTACTTTAACTATCAATTTATCAAATAGATTTCTGTGGTTCTTGAACATGATTAGAGAATAGACTCCCATACACCGGACCATCTGGTATATGTCCCCACCCAACGGACAAGGCTAAGGCAGGTGCTTGCCTTTAGACACACCATAGTGGCACAGGCGAGGCTCGAAACCATCTGGTTTATGTCCCCACCCAATGGACAAGGCTAAGGCAGGTGCTTGCCTTTAGACACACCAAAGTGGCACAGACGAGGCTCGAAACCATCTGGTTTATGTCCCCACCCAATGAACAAGTCTAAGGCAGGTGCTTTGCCTTTAGACACACCAAAGTGGCACAGGCGAGGCTCGAAACCATCTGGTTTATGTCCCCACCCAATGGACAAGGCTAAGGCAGGTGCTTGCCTTTAGACACACCAAAGTGGCACAGGCGAGGCTCGAAACCATCTCGTTTATGTCCCCTCCCAATGGACAAGGCTAAGGCAGGTGCTTGCCTTAAGACACACCAAAGTGAGGTTCCAGATCCATTCTGCATATGTGTATCTAGATATAATTGGAGGGTGGGCCTGACATGTTCATTCTTGTTGGTGCCATATAACCTTTTTGTGTTGGTGCACCATAAAACCCCAATTCAGCTCTAAATGTACAATACTAATACACATATTTAGTGAGATATAGAAATATATCAGATAACACTGGGCTAATCTACTTCAGAGAATACGCAAATTTAAAGCAACCATTTTTAGCTCTACTGGCCAATGGCCAGAAGAGCTTATGGGATGGTGTGTTGTCCGTCGTCCGTCGTCCGTCTGTCGTCTGTCGTCTGTCGTCCGTTAACTTTTCTTCAAACGACTTCTCCTCAGAAACCGCTTGGCTAATTTTGACCAAACTTCACATGGATGATCCTTAGATGAATGCTTTTTAGATTTGTTAAAATTAGGTCAGCGCTACATCCAAGATGGCTGCCATTACCATATATGGTCGAAACCTTAAAAAATCTTCTTCTCCAGAACCGCTGGACAGATTTCAACACTTTTTCTTTTAAAATGATCGCCAACGGCTAGGCTATCAAGATTGTTCAAATAAAGTCCCCGGGGTCAAAAATGGCCGAGCCCCGGGGGTCCAAAGTTTGTATATTGAGGTTTTGCATGTTTTTCATATAGACATATAGGAAAAAAGTTTAAAAAATCTTCTTCTCTGAAACCACAAGGCACAGAGCTCTCATGTATTACATGTAGCATCAGCTTATGGTCCTCTACTAAGTTTGTTCAAATGGTGACCCTGGGGTCAAATTTTTCCCCGCCCCGAGGGTCACAGTTTTACATAGACTTATACAGGATTTTTTTTTTAAAAATCTTCTTCTCGGAAACTACAAGAACCAGAGGTTTGATATTTTACAATTATTATAAGCTTATGGTCCTTTACCAAGTTTGTTCAAATGGTGACCCTGGGGTCACATTTTGTCACGCCCCAAGGGTCACATGTTTTACATAGACATGTATAGGGAAAAACTTAAAATCTTCTTCTCTGAAACTGCAAGAGCCAGAGGTTTAATATTTTGCTGTTGCTATAAGCTTATGGTCCTTTACCAATTTTGTTTAAATGCTGACCCTGGGGTCACATCTGGCCCCGCCCCGGGGGTCACAGTTTTACATCAATGCTTGTTTTAAATTTTTTAATTTTATTTTTTATTTTTTTATTTTATTTTTTTTTTATTATTTATTTTTTTTAATTTTTTTTTTTTTTTTTTTTTTTTTTTTAATATTTTTTTTTTAATATTTTTATAATCTCTACTGGCCAACTTGGAAAACCAGCCAGATCGGACCAGTAATCACAGAGTTACTGCTCTTGATATAGTTAAAAATGCTATAGTTTGCCTCTTTAAGACGATAGTCACTCGCTTCATTGATGTCATAAGAGCCATATTAGCCAGTAGAGCGTCCACAGGCCCTCTTGGGCCTCTTGTTTTGTTTACTCCAATGATGATAAGAAAAACATCAGATGCTTTTAAAGGAGGTACACCAGACATTTTTCTGTTAAAAAAATTTAAATTTGAGAAAATGTTTCATGAAAATAAATGTCCAATCATCCAACTGACGTTATTGCCAAGTTGTTAACATCTTAAATTTAAATTCACCGTAGATTTTTAATGAAATCAGGCTTAAAATGCTTAGATTAAACCTGTTGCATAATCTAGGATAGGACATGCTGTGTAGAATGAATTTCCTTACAAATTATGAGTCTTTTTTATGCTTTTTCATTTTCTAATGGTTCGTTTGAATAGAAATAAACAGTATTTGTCAATTTTAAGTTGGCCCCTAGATCCGTACGAAAAGCCTGACTGGTAAAGAATACATGTTCTGTATGAGCCTGACGAGTGCTTCTTTATGAAAATGATGTCACCTACCCTGGCACTGGTATATATCTCAGCTTGTGATGGGCCAGATCTGTCACTTCCAACAAACCACTTATATGGGGCTTCTTATCTGCAACAAACATACATCAGAAGTTTCATATTTTTATATGAAATAAACACAATATATATTACAGATTCTTGTTTACATTATGACATTATTTGTTTGAGTCACTCACTAAAGTAAGAACTGAGATACATTGTATTTAGATTTTACAATACAACTGTGTGTCTCGTATGATATCGTTAAACATGTTTGTTTGAATGGTGTTTAATGTCATTTTTAGCACATTTTAGGTCATATTTGATGCTCAGTTTTTTTGTGGTAGAGGCAGACCACCCCATTTTCCTGGGTAGAACCAGTATGTATACCGCTGTCTCACAAGTCTACAAACTGAGCTCCCAGTGGGATTCAAACCCGTCATTAAACATAACATGATAACATGATGATATTACTCGTGTGCCATCAAAAATATGGTGAGGTTATAAAACAGCAGTTTGGAATAACAGTCTGTATGTATGGGTTTAAAAATGCTCTTAACAATTTTTCAGTCATATCATGACAGTGTCTACTTGAAGCAGTGAGCTCAATGCTCAACTTTATAGTGCTACCACACTGGAATACCATGCCATAGCCACTAGACATGATACCCCACCCACCTCGTCACAATATATTGACACAGGGCCGACCAGTCCTAGCACTACCCTTTATATGCTGAATATCAAGCAAGGTATACTTTTTATGAAGTCTTTGGTGTGATTAGGTCGGGGGTTACCTCCCTGGTCGAAGGACGGGTTAATGATAACCTTCTCGCCTCTCACTGCTGCGGGTTTAAATCCCACTGGAAGCTCAACTTCAAGTGAGAAAGTGTCGATTCTTACGGGTGGCAGGAGGTATACAATACTGGTTCTACCCAGGAATAAGTGGGTGGTCTGCCTCCACAAAAAAAAAATCAACCATCATACATAGCCTAACATGTGCTGAAAACTGATGTTAAACACCAAACAAATGGTCGGGGATTGAACCCATGACCACCAACACGCAAAGCAAAAGCTCTACCCCTAAACCATCATGGCGGTTAAAAGAGTATAGCAGAGCCTGAGAGCTTGGCACAACATAATAATGGAGTCCGAGACAACACTTACCAACTGTACAAACACTCTGGTTAGATTACAGTACACTAAAACATTACCTTTAGGTATAACGCCTTCCGGAGCCTTCCAGTTGGGTAATGTCCTCACAACCTGACCCCCGTCTGGGAGATACACCACGGAGGGAGCAGGACTCTGGGTTGAGGGCTTACTGACCAGACCAAACAAAGGGTCTGCTGTGTTGGCATTCTCGTCCTTCAGTGGCTCCCGGGGACAGCTGTAGATGCTGGTCTTAGTCTGTAGGAAGGAATGAGTGTAAATTACCAACTGGTATTATAACCCTGCAATCATGAGTTGGACATTCCAAGTATTTGTCAAATATTTATAGGTTATCAGATTTGTATTGGGATATATGCACAAGTTCTTCCACATAATAATATTGCGGGACTTCAGGAGCACCATATTGGAAGAACAAGTGCATATATCCCAATACAAATCTAATAACCTTTTAATAGAATTTGCATTTTTAATATAAAGACAAATTATTAGAACAAAACAGAAGGTTTTAACTACTAATTTTCATCAAAAACATTTATTTGAAACAAACACTGTCGTAACATCTTGGGAATTTTTCACAATGAAACAAAAAGACTATAATGTTTACATCAAGACAAACTTGCGACATGAACTGCGAATTGCATCAATCCCTAATGAATTGAATTGAATTGGGGTTTTAAGGCGCACCAACACATGAAAAGGTTATATGGCGCCTAAAAGGCATGAACATGCCAGGCTCATCTTCCATGTACATCGAGATAAAATATGGAAAATGGGCCTAGAACCTTCTCACCCTGAACTGCAGAGTTGCTGCAAATTCTATCGTAGAAACTCCATTTACGCTGGAGCCACGTTATTGTTTTTCTGCCACTGCTCTTTTGATGCGAGCGAGATGGCACCTGAAACAATGCAGGGATCATGATGAAGACCTTTAATGAACATGAACAAAAAATGATAAAATGAACATGAATTTGGGGGGATTCTACCCCTCTGCCTACCCCTCCAAAGGGATCTGCAGTGGCCCTATTCTTTGCCCCGTGACCAAACGGGGGCACCTGGGAACCACACGGTGGCAATCCCTAATGAGCATGCAGAACAGTAGTTCCAGTACAATGATTTGACAACACGACAATATGAACATGTCAATATGGGCGATTACTGATGTTTCCTGCAAAAGTAAAGGGAATTTGTAAATGCGTATGCAATAAAACTGGATACTTGGTACCAGTTTGTCACTGGATACTTGGTACCAGTTTGTCACTGGATACTTGGTACCAGTTTGTCACTGGATACTTGGTACCAGTTTGTCACTGGATGCTTGGTACAAGTTTGTCACTGGATACTTGGTACCAGTTTGTCACTGGATACTTGGTACAAGTTTGTCACTGGATACTTGGTACCAGTTTGTCACTGGATACTTGGTACCAGTTTGTCACTGGATACTTGGTACCAGTTTGTCTACTTGCCATTCTGAGTGAGAATTAATTACTATTACATGAAGAAGTTCTTGACCTTGGATTTCACAAATCTGTTTAATAAAGTGTAAACTGACAAACAGCTCAAGATATTAAATCACTGCTTCGAAGGAACAGTGACCTTGACTGCGAAACTAACCTTTGATTTTGTCTGTTGTCCATGACTTTACATATCAACAATTTGAATAGAACATTACTGGGAAGTTTTTGCACTAAATTTTGGATGTAACAAGGACGGACAGATGCACACAAGCATGTGCAGAAATTATGAATATACCGCCATCCACAACTGATGGATCAGGGCTTTTTCCCACCTTATATGACACGGGACAAAATTTGGCTTCTTCCCAATTCATTTTTTTGTTTTTTCACACCTGTGGTCGATAGTTTTCACAGTTAGAAACAATTTTTTTTTTCTTTTTCTTTTTTTTTTTTTTACATTTCCCCCACTTTCTTCCAAAATATTTGTTTGTATCTATATATTATTATTAAGAAAGTTTATCTAAAATGTACCATATTATGCTGAATACTTGTACATTTGTTTTAACAATGTAGGTATGGAATAATATCGCTTTTAACAATTAATCTTTCAATACTTTTTTCACAAATTAGTTATCTGCTTTTTTTCACAAAATGACCAGGCTAGGGAGTCTTCACAATTTTTAGAAAAAATGCCCTGTGGATAAAACAAACTGAAGCGCAGTTGTATAATATAATTTCTATTGTGCCTGTTGTACTAAATACACACAGAGTTTATAGTTTTTATTACATTTCAATGGGTGAAAGAAGGACTGTTTAGTAATTCACTAATTATTATTAACTCGGAACACAAAAGTGACTGTGAGTTATGATGTCAATAAAGTGTTGAAGTCATTGGCCGAGAACTTTCAACAAAGGGAAACATTATGTTAAAACTATACACAAACTGGTTTAAAATGTAATAAAAGTATTATTTAAGAGCTTTGTTTGATCATAAGGAAATCCTTCAATCAATGACAGATGTCTTTCTTTTTGTGAATGAAGGGATGCCATCTCGTGAAGGATATCTTTATAATCAAACCCAGCAGTTATATTAATAATCTCTACATTTTAAACAGTGAAGTCTGCCTGTCAGCGATAAGTGTCTCCCTATCTTGCCATCACATAATTAAATCTCTAATTCAACAAAGGGCTACAATTTTGCTAAAATGCAATACAGAGTTATGGAACCTGAGTATCAGAGTAACCTTGATGATACAATAGGATCATTACTAGAGTCTGCCTCTCGTGCGATCCTTGATCTGGCATTTACCTATGAGAGGTGATACAAACTTCCAGAACACGTTACTCTAGTAATGATCCTTTTATTATATACCTCTTACACATTATTAACATAGAAATATTTGCATTGCTATTGCATACACATTCAATAAAGCATATTATTTCTCGATAAAGTGCAGCAGGAAAATGTATGTAGTTTTAAGGTATTGGTGTTCATTGGTCTGACCTACTTGTTTTGTTTGTATGACGTAACGTCGTCTTGCCGTTCTCGCGCATAGTGGCGTAAAACTTGCTTGAATCATTGGAAAAACCGCTGTTCTATTTTTAGTAAGATAGTGATACTAATTCTATTTTTTGGTAGCATAGTGATAACCTGTAGTGTGATACAGGATGTTGTATTCCATTGTAAGACAAGAGCTGTCGGAGAACAGCACAGCTCGACTATTCAATTTTTCAGAGAATAATAAATTTATAGCTAGTATATACCATCAGAAAACAAGGCTACAACAATGTGGGGTGGGGTTGGAGGCACAACATAACTATGTGTAAGAATTGACCAAAACTACACAGAAATATGTAAAAAAAAATAATAAAAAGTGAGTTTTGAGTGGGGTGCGGGGTGGGGGAGAGGCGGGGGTGGATGGTGGGGTGAGTGGGGGTGGTGAGGGCAACATATATGTGTAAGAAGGTATGTAAGAATTCACCAAAACAACACAAAAGTATGTAAAAAAATCTATAAAAAAAATCGATGTGTAAGAATTGACCAAAAAACACAAAAATATGTAAAAAAAAAAAAAAAAAAATTAAATAAAAAATTTCTAGTTTCGAGTGGGTGGTGGGTGCAGGGGGGTTTGGAGTGTCGGGGGAGGGGAGGGGGGAAGGGGGCAACATGTTTAAGAATTGACAAAAGCAACACAGAAATATGTTAAAAAAAAAAAATAGAGTTTCAAGTGGGGGTGGGGGGGAGTGGGGGTGTTAGGCGGGAGTGGGTTGGGGGGAGAGGGGTGGGGGGGGGGGGGGTGGATGTGGCAACATATATGTGTACGAATTGACTAAAACAACACAGAAATATTAAAAAAAAAAAAGTTTCAAGTGGGGGGGAGGGGGCAACATATATGCGTAAGAATTGACTAAAACAACACAGAAATATGTAAAAAAAAAAAGTGGAGGGGGTGAGAGAGGGGGCGTGGGTGGAGGGGGGTGGGGAGGGATGAATAAGATGCATAATGCTATAAAAAATCCCAAACCAAAATTATAGATATATACATGCTTACATGCAAACCTAAATCTGCCTTTATTGCACATTTTATGGGCCATCACGGGAGCCCAGAATTTGCAGAAGACAAAATTACTTATCCAGCCCTTTACAACATACTATAAGGAAAACAATTCCAAAATTTAGTTCAGCTAGGACAAGAAATGTAAGAGATATAGACCTGTAAACCCAGCTTACACGCACAATTTGATGTGAAACAGACACATTTTAAGGGCTATCATAATTTGAGTTCCATGAGAGCCCATGGGTGACAGGAACCAAAATTACTTAAGCAGCCCTTAAGATAATGCTATAAGGAAGCCCATGGCCAAATTTGGTTGTGCTAGGATAAGAAATGTAAGAGATATAGACTTGTAAACACAGCTTACACGCAAACCTTGATGTGGGACGCCGACGCCGACCCCGGGGTGATTACATAAGCTCTCTTATTCTTCGAATAGTCGAGCTAAAAATGAAGGTACTATGTATATATTATTGATAGGTATATAATAAAATACTGGTCATACACAGAGTCTGGTTGAATTTGAATTTAATAAGAAATAATGAAATGTAAAAACTTTAACGCAATACTTTAATATAAATGTTGACGCTGCCCGTCTTGTCACCACTGCTACAAATTGATACTTATATTTCACCGCCTACCTTAAAGATGAGATAATCATATCTCAAACATGAATAGATTCTTTGGTTTAAACATATTTTAATTATAACAGTGAAATCAGTGTACATACTAGATCGGGAAATCCCAGAAGGATACTCGCATATGAATCTGTTGTCATGACAACCCTATTTGGGGAGGAGACTTTTTCCCCCAGACTGGCCGACAGCACACTGTCATGGAGCGCTGTTGTGGAACTTCTCTGTAACCTGATATTGGCACCTGAAGCAAGAAAAATGATGAAATAAAAAACATGTTTGTTATTTTATGTTTTATGATCTGTTATCGACAATGTTAGTTAATATTAGGACAAAATCTGTAACCTTTGAGGAGATGAAGAAATGCTCCTTCAGCCATGATCCGGCGAGCTTAATAACACATTTCTGGACGAGTTTAATAAAATTTTGTATGAAATGACAACGAGTGTCAGATCCTTTTTATCACATGGCTTAAAAACGACAAGAAACTACACATTACTGCTTGTGGTGAATCTACATACGGCGGACTGTTACCCTCACAACATCGCCGATTCAGTGCCATATCCACGGACTCCACGGACTAAACGGGTGTTCCGGGACATTGACTAGACGAACGTACTGACACTGCACTTCAACAACCGCCTGATTCGGTCGCCTTGTATTACACATGGTTAATATAAGGAAATACGTAATGGGTATATTATACGGAATACAAGCAGTTCCATGTGATCAAGTATATTACTATATACTTAATGTATAGTTCTCCAAGCTTCCATGACATAAACATCAAATTGTGGTCATTCTAGCTCTCACAATTCTGGGTCAGGTTTTAAAGAGAGAATATTGCGGTATATTCGAATGAGCTTTATCACTGAGACTTCTGAAAAAATTGCAAACAAGTGAAAGAATTATCAAAATTGGCCAATAACAACAACAACATATGACCATTTAAAAGTTCTTCTGCAATGGATATGGGAACAGCCATTTTGAGAACTATGACATCATAGTTCTAAATTAACATATAAGGAATATTTATAGTTATCATTTAAATCAAAGAAGATCACTCCAAACGAATGCAAAATCTGATCATATAATGAATGAATACACTTTAGTATACAGTTTCATACAGTTGCTGTGATTTTCTTCCCTATAAACCAGTAAATTATGTTTTTTCTTCTATTCATGCTATTGGTAAACATGTATGGTAATTTTGAACTGTTGTAACACTACAGCCTTGCCATTGTAATTAACCTAATAACAGTTTATAAATGTAACACAATTAGAGTTAAAATACACCCCTCTTATAACTAATCATGCAATGGGAGATTCCTAGTACTTTCAGGTAGTTGTTGGTTAATCATCTAAACACCTGTTAATGTTTACCTGTTTCTCTGGAAGTCTGGGAGTTAAGAGGTATTGCCATATTAGGGGAGACCATTCGCCGAAAGGTCTTGTGTGTAAATTATGCATACACTGAGGTAATCACCGTGGCGTTAACCTGTAGCTACACAGGTCGATGTCCATATGTGAGGCATGACTAACTGCCGAAAAGCAGTAAGTATAATACTGAGCGCACGAACAGTCTAGTAGATAGTCTGAGCTCGGTGGTTGAGGAGTGGAGAGTCAGTCTATCTTGTAAGATGTATCCACGCAGTCTAAGGCAGGGTGTGGGATAAGTTAAACTATACTATGGAAGCCAGTATAGTAGGGCAGTCATCGTTACATACTAATTGGAAGATTTGGACATTTGAAAGTTTCTATATACTATTATACTTTGTGAACCTAAGACATTTAATAATAGGGACTATTAAGTAATCAACAAATGGACGTACTAAAAACCAATATACTAAACGGATATGTTTATATATATAACAGGATTATGAATGTGTAATTATCCGGACTGTTTTATATGTACCAATAAATTATGGAAATCACAACGCGAAGTCCGGACCTTGTTATTAAATGTACCAAGCATAGCATACGACCCCGTAGTGCTATACTGTGATGTCAAAATTCTCAAAATGGCGGCTTCAATATCTGTTTTAGAACAACTTTCAAATTGTCATATCTTCTTTGTCTATCGTCTGATTTTAATCATTCCTTCACCCTTTTCCAAGTTTTCAGAATCCACAATAATTATATACCTAATAGCCAATAGAACACACTCCAAGTGTGTAGTCAGACCACACTCCAAGTGTGTAGTCAGACCACACTCCAAGTGTGTAGTCAGACCACACTCCAAGTGTGTAGTCAGACCGGAAACATAGTTAATTGTTATTCCTACCTCCTTCCTCCCCAATAGCTTGTAACACGAAATTGTCTATACCTTCTCTTGTGATCACAAACTTCCTGAAGTATACGAAGGTTAAAATTCATGATTGAGAGCCATACCTTTAAAGTTCTCCGGCCATGTTTTGTTTCATGAACATGTTTATGTTTATTTTAATCAAAATCAATACACAACAATAGATATTTACAATTCACGCATTGCAATATCTGTGAAAAGCGAGAATAAGATTTTATTTGATGACGTAGAAAACTTGAACAGGTAAATGTATTTATCAATTATCTGGCAATAGTTGTGCAGCTATACAATTCAGATTTACCTCATTTCCCGGTGCAGACACGCAGTGGTAAAAGTAGTATCTACTTCACGCAAATAATACTTATTTTTACAATAACTTAGTAGCAGTTTTACATATATGTTTCTCTCTGGGACTATTAAGAAATTTTCATAATTATATGATGTTTAAGAGTTAAATCTATGTTAGTTATCTACATAACTTGCAATTGTTCAATCTTCAATATTAGTTATAAGAATAGTATAGGGTAAATTGTTTTTGGCATATTAATAAGTAATAGATGGAGTCTGGTCTCAGAGAGTTGCTTTACTTAAACACCGAGATGGGCTTAGCTGAGACAGATTAAACACCGAGATGGGCTTAGCTGAGACAGATTAAACACCGAGATGGGCGTAGCTGAGACAGACTCTATCTTTTTTGTAGCATGGTGTACTTAGTGACACTGTGACCTCAGAGTGACGTCCGCACTCTAAATTCCTCTATCTCGTAGTTGTTGTACGGTATAGCCATTGCCCCTTTAGTTACCCTAAATCAAATGATTTAATGCTTTGCATTCATCAACGGAAATGTCAGCGACCATGCTACAACTGTTGATTATACTGCACCAATAATATATTTAAACCTATGGTAGAACAACATAAAAAAAAGAAAACTCAAAATGTTATATGCAAGCAGGTTTAAAGTCAAAACGATACTGGATTAATTAATAAATCGAGAATATAATTTCAACGGTTAGTAACTACTTCAAGATTACCATTTGTCCCTTTAAAATCAATAACAATGCACGGTACAGTCCACACTCGGTATCTTGAATTTCAAGGGACCGGAAGAAAAGTTTGAGTTATACGAAGTTTGAATTAAAGATATCGGCAGACTTGTGTTCTATTTTATTACCCCATCCACCAGTTTTTCACTATACATATTTATATTGCCGACATTTGTTGATTTCGAAAGAAATACATGTTTTCTTCATATATGTTCATGAAGATGTCTCGTTTCTGTAATAATTTCATTCACATTAAACAAGAAAATGCAATTACGACTTCAATTTATCGCGAACATCAGATTGCAGCATGCTACTTTCGATTTGTAAAATGTACATTCGGGGCATTTCGTGTTAACGTATATACGAAGCAACAGTTTGTTAATGAATTAAATCGGCGAACTATTTAATATAATTTCATTTTTTAACAAACGAACAACTGACAACTTTTTAATACTATTAATAAATACACGTTTCACCCACGACAAATTAGTATAACTGTTTTAACCAGTTTGTTTTCAATTTAGCGAAAAACAAACTTCCTACGGTTATCATGCGTTAATTTACCAAGCGCAATTAGAGACAAGAAATTAAGTTTTCAGTGATTTATTACTGTCACATGTTCAAATCATCTCAGCCATTATCACCTTGTGTTTGCTTCACAATCAACTTCGACACGGCTTCCATTTGATCAAACTCGCCTTCGGCACTTCACCTGAACTTCGAATTAGCGAGTGTAAATTACAGTCTAGATGTGTGTTTGGGACCAGAAATATAGTTTGAATTAGTGAATAATTCAACAAAGTCAAATTACATAAAACAGAAGGAATGAAATTTACTGTGACTGAAATTTAACTTGAGCGGAAATTCGAAGTAAACGAGTTTGAGTAACTGAGAGTTGACTGTACGTCAAACATAAAATAAATACTTCTCAAAGTCTTAAAGACCCAAACATTGCCGAATCCGTGAGTTTTCTAGACTAAACCTTTTTTATAAACAATCATTGAACTGGATGGAACATGAGGTGAAATTCCACACGCAGGAACATTTGATCATGAACCTGAAGCACATTATGACTATATTATTCAGTATATTTGGTCAGAAATCAATAATTCTTCCATACTGCCTCCAGTCCTTTTTACTAGTCACATCAAATCACTTCAAATAATGAGGATCATGCAACAAACTCATCTTGACAAATATACCAGTTGTGTGTTACAGAGTTAGTTATACACCAGTGGTGTGTTACAGAGTTAGTTATACACCAGTTGTGTGTTACAGTGTTAGTTATACACCAGTTGTGTGTTACAGTGTTAGTTATACACCAGTTGTGTGTTACAGTGTTAGTTATATACCAGTTGTGTGTAGTTATATACCAGTTGTGTGTAACAGTGTTAGTTATATACCAGTTGTGTGTTACAGTGTTAGTTATATACCAGTTGTGTGTTACAGTGTTAGTTATATACCAGTTGTGTGTTACAGTGTTAGTTATATACCAGTTGTGTGTTACAGTGTTAATTATACACCAGTGGTGTGTTACAGTGTTAGTTATACACCAGTTGTGTGTTACAGTGTTAGTTATATACCAGTTGTGTGTTACAGTGTTAGTTATACACCAGTGGTGTGTTATACAGTGTTAATCCTGAGATCGTGTGTACCAGAAAAGCTTACCAAAACGGATAAAACTTGAATCTCAGTTTTAGGGCAGGTACCTACTTGTTTGTTTTTGTCTCTGTGATTATCCATTTGTTCACATCAGTCTGGTGCATGTCGTGCACGTGCAGTGGCAGTGATACCGTGTGAGACACGCCCTCCAGGAGGCCCATGACCTCTAAGAAATCCCTGTAAATTAATATACAAAATTATGTCATAGCTAAATTAATTTCGTTAAAATGGATGATTTAAGTCAGGTTCATTGGTCCTCCCCAACCAGCAACAGGACAAATTACGGGAAGAATAAATGGGTCAGATGTGGAGGTTTCGCGTGTTAAATATCTTTAACATTTAACACGAATTTGACACATCTTATAGTCAACACTCTGTAACAGAAAAAACACGATAAACCTCAAGTTTACACACTCACAGACATACATACCCATTTTTCTCATAGAAGATCACTGTACCGTAGGCGTCTGGAGCCACCAGCGGGCACATTCTGTATGGACTCTGAATTAAAGACAGACAACACCATATAATGTTTAATAGGCAAGACTTCTGAAATGAACAGTTCTCATTTTTATGGCGCATCCATCTTTATTATTATTTGAAATTCTTTATAAATTAATACAAGCATTCAAGTGTCTAGTGACCGTCACCAAGGGCTGGTGTGACCCAGTGGACAGCACGGTTGATTTGAAATTGGACCCGGGTTAAAGCTTCTCCGGTGTCACCGAGTTTCGTCGGTGTGTTCTTGGGCAAGACACTTTCCATTAACCTCGTCCACTGGATGGGAACATAAACCGGGCTCTCTTGTGTATGGAAGTCTATCCTCCGAGTATGTTAAAGAACCATAGGAATCTATTTGGTAATAAGAGTATGGCAGCTTCCCAGGTCGGATGGGGTTCATTGGAAATACCTCACACTAGATAAGCTATATACCAAATAGGAAAGCCATACCTCAAAGGGTTGAAGAATTGACCAAAAGGTTAAATGTGTTTCTAAGTATCTGGCAGGTGGGAGGTATTCATTGGAAAGACCTCCCACTAGATATGTTACACACGCATTATAAAAGCTTTACCTCAAAGGGTTGAAGAGTAGTATATAGTAATCAAACTTTAACCTTGTCTAAATGAAAGTCAGAGTTATTGGACATGAGTAAAAACATTCCCTGGGGGTAAGATGAAGACGTGTGTGAAGTTTTATCAACATAGGTCAAACACTTTTCAAGTTATGGCCAAGGTTTATAGGTTGCAGGTTCAAATGTGGTGGACGACTACAGACAAAGTAATACCTAAGTGTCTGCCATTCTACGCCGACGACACAATAAGAGTGAATCTCATTGGTAGTTGTTATTTGTGTTTTATTCACAGTTCTTAACTATGAAAGTCTACTCAAAAAGATATATTACTTGCATTTACTTATACTATATATAAACATATGGACTGGTTGACAATGTAAGCTTACAGATTTTGTGGCAGATGGGGAGGTGAATCTTCTTCTGTCTGGCGCTGTCTGGGGCAGGGTCGGACACACAAGTCTGGACACCTCACCCGTCTCAAAGTTGACAGACATCACGGAATTGGTCTGAAATAATTTTACTATAAAATTAAATAGGACTAATGTCACACTTGTGAACAAATACATTATACATCTGTCAACATATAGAACTTGTACCAGAACCAATATGTGATGATTTCAATAAACAGGCTACAGTTTAACAGTTTGTTTGAATGATGTTTTACATGCTTTTGAGCACATGTTAGGCCATATATGACGGTCGATTTTTTGTGTGATAGAGGCAAACCATCCCTTTCTTTCTGGGTAGAACCAGTACTGTATACAACCTGCCATCCGTAAAAATAGACACTTTCTCACTCGACAAGTCGAGCTTCCAGTGGGGTTCGAACCCGCAGCGGTGAAAGGCAAGATGGTCGCAGCGTCTTTACTATCCCGGCCCAGGAGGCACTACAGTTTAACAGCAACTACTAATGTGATGGAATTATTATTTTTTTAAATAGTCTGAAAAATGAATGTTTAAAACCATCCAACAGATAAAGAGATAGTGATCTTTTGTTGATGGGGAGGAAATCAATATTGAAATCAAGGGGAGATTATGTGAAAATTGTGAGGAATTCATATGGAAATTATGAAGAAATCATGTGGAAATCACGATAATTATCGGAAAATCATGGAGAAATCATACGAAAATGAAGTGAAAAATCATGCAGAAATCATGTGGAACTTAAGTGGAAATCCTCAAATATGAAATCATGTTTAAATCATATGCAAATAAGGTAAAAATTGTAAGAAAATTATGTGGAAATCCTAGAATCCTCTGGTAATTCTTCATACATACCACTTCTTCATGTAGGATGACGGTATCATCGAGTGGTGCTGCAAGTGGGGCCAGCCTCACGTGTGGTTTGTAAGATCCACTGACTGAGGGGAACACATCGTAGAGATCGAGGTAATTCGTGGCGAGTGTCTTGGGATTCATGGAGTACAGACATACCGGGTTGGCCGTACCAACGTGAAGGATGTCTGACGTGTTGTGGCCAGGACTTCGGTGGACAACTGACGTAAAAGAAGGGAGGTTATAACTGATTGTTTTACATGGTTTATTTACTAGTCTATATATTGCAACTATTAATATTTTCCCCCACTGGGGGAGCGGTGGTCATACTCAAGGGAATCAGACGATGACGACACTCAACGAGGTAGGGAGTTAGAAAAAAACCAGTACCAACATGGGATATTATATACTCAGTTGCAAAAGAAACTGGACACTTTGAAATTTTTACTTTACACCCTATCCTTTTTATCAAGTGACAGTCCCTTAATGATTCGACCTATTGAAAAACAAATTACAACATTATATTGGCAATTGAATGATAAAAACTTTGGTACCAACACGGCATACCGGTATTCATTTTGGAATTTGTCAATTTAATTCTAAATTTTTTTTATACAATTTAATCTAAACAAAACGCAGTATCTACTTTCTTTTGTAACTGAGTATATATTGATATAATGGCTTCTACCCTGGGGAATTAGACGACATACATTTTGCTCCTAGGGACGGAAATTAGACGATCAATTTGTACATTTGTCTAATTGCCCTGGGTGTTACCACCACCTCCTCTCCCACTCCCCCAACCCGGTGGGGTGAAACATTGATAGGTGCATATCTATTATCGCAAATCATGTTCGATGGTAGGGGTGAAAGCGTATTTGAGGTTTTGACATGTAAGGACATCAGAGAAGCCAGGGAAAAATTGTCTTTGTAGGCAACTATCCTGTAATTTCACATACTTACACCATGACAGGATATCTAAACTGGGGCCAAAGTTGTAACAGTGTGCCAACTCTGAAATGGTAGCCATTCATCACCATAATGCTATATGGTGGTGTGTTTTGTTTGGATGCAATTTTTTTCTAAGGGACACACTGCATTCTTGTTTTTTTTAAAAACTCAAGGTGTACCGTTAGCTTTTCTACCTTACTTGCATTTCTTCAGTCATTAATATTAATTATAAGAATAGTATAAAGCCAATCGGTTTTGCAAATTATTAACTGCTGATAATATTGCTCTGATAATATTGCCATAATAATAATAATATAACTTAAAGTAGAATATGACGAAAAAAATAAATTTAACATTTTATATAATTATATGCAAGCAGGTTTAAAGTCAAAATGATACTGGATAAAGAAATCAAGATGCTAATTTCAATGCTTGATAAACATTTCAGATTACCGTGTGTCCATTTCAAGATGGAACTAATTTGAGACTGTTTTTCTTTCAAAACAATAGGTCAATGACCTTGAAGCTCTACTGATAGGTTTTTGATAGCTAGATCAGCATTCCTGTGAAGTTTCATGAAAATTCAGAGGAGTAGTCCTACAAGTTTTCATTATATAACTCTATGTAAACGAAGATGGCAGCTGGCGGCCATGTTTAATGTCAAATCAAAATAATTTTGACAAGGATCAACAGCATGTCATACTGATCATTTTAGAAAAAAGTCCCGTATCAATATCACTTATAGTTTTCAACAAGTAGTCACTACAAACTTGTATTTGAAAATCTACTTTTAGCCATGGCGGCCATCTTGAATTTCCGGCCGACCTGAAATTTTGCTAGGATCAATGAGACACCAAGAGCAACATTCCTGTGAAGTTTCATGAAAATCAGTCGAGTAGTTACAGAGGAGTAGTCGCTACAAGTTTTTACTAGATAACTCTATGTAAACAAAGATGGCCGCTGACAGCCATGTTTAACATCGAATCAAAACGTTTTTCAACAAGGACCAACATCATGTCATGCTGATCATTTTAGAAAAAGTCCCATATCAATATCACTTATAGTTTTCAAGAAGTAGTCGCTACAAACTTGTTTTTTGAAAATATATTTTTAGCCGTGGCCGCCATCTTGAATTTCCTGCCGACCTGAAGTTTTGCTAGGATCAATTGGACATCAAGAGCAACATTCGTGTGAAGTTTCAAGAAAATCCGTCAAGTAGTTTCAGAGGAGTAGTCGCTACAAGTTTTCATTATATAACTCTATGTAAACAAAGATGGCCACTGGCGGCCATGTTTAATGTTGAATCAAAATAATTTTCGACAAGGATCAACATCATGTCATACTGATCATTTTAGGAAAAGACGCATATCAATATCACTTATAGTTTTCATGAAGTAGTCGCTACAAACTTGTTTTTTGAAAATTTATTTTTAGCTGTGGCGGCCATCTTGAATTTCCTGGCCGACCTGAAATTTTGCTTTGATCAATTAGACATCAAGAGCAACATTCCTGTGAAGTTTCATGAAAATCCGTCAAGTAGTTTCAGAGGAGTAGTCGCTACAAGTTTTCATTATATAACTCTATGTAAACAAAGATGGCCGCTGGCGGCCATGTTTAATGTCGCATCAAAATAATTTTCGACAAGGATCAACATCATTCCATACTGATCATTTTTGAAAACGTCCCATATCAATATCACTTATAGTTTTCAAGAAGTACTCGCTACAAACTTGTTTTTTGAAAATGTATTTTTAGCTGTGGCGGCCATCTTGGATTTCGAACCAACCTGAAATGTTGCTAGGATCATTTAGACATCAAGAGCAACATTCCTGTGAAGTTTCATGGAAATCCGTCAAGTAGTTTCAGAGGAGCAGTCGCTACAAATTTTTACTGAATAACTCTATGTAAACAAAGATGGCCACTGGCAGCCATGTTTAACGTCAAATCAAAATGATTTTCGACAAGGACCAACATCATGTCATGCTGATCATTTTAGAAAAAGTCCCATATCAATATCACTTAAGAGTTTTCAAGAAGTAGTCGGTACAAACTTGTTTTTTAAAAATCTATTTTTAGATTTGGCGACCATCTTGGATTTCACATCAACATCAATTTTTGCTAGGATCAACTAGACTTCATGGGCAACTTTTCTCCAAAGTTTTATGAAAATCCATTCAGTAGTTTCAGAGGAGTAGTCGCTACAAAAAAAAGTTTACATACAGACGGACGAACGACGGACACCGCACCATGGCATAATCTTATCATAAATCATTATCTTTAGCATATTCCGTATAATGTTATTGAAATTAACACTAAATACGAGTACAGGGTTACCAACACAAGGTAAAAAATATGACCAACCTGTAATATACTGAAAAAATGTCTAGCACTACTTTTTGCGCATCAAGCTTAAAAAAACTGAATGTTTCGAGTTACTTATGGGACATTTCGAGCTTGATAGTTATTGAATTCAAAGAAATTATTTTATAATATTAATATTTAATTTTTTAAGAAAACATTAGCTTGACATATAGTGTTCTTCTTTCTCAATGATAATTTATTCTTCTATGTCAGTATCAGTTATCTCCCATTTAGTTGAAAATATAAGAATATAATGAAGAACATTAAAAACTTCAAATGATAATTGATAATGACCTTGTCAAGAAATAACTAACAAAAGTTTTTTGCTTTTAAAATAAAACAAGAAGAACTTATAATTTCTGAAAGCAGGTAAATTAGAACATTTTGCTATTTCTGTTCGCTAAGATATCTTTGGAAAAGACTGTCCTGCATATACTTGATAATTATGTTACATTGTTCATGACCACTACGACATATAGAATAGAATTTTTTGCATGCCGGATAAGGTTTACATGGGTGATGGAAAGCCTGATCTTACACATGGGGGAAGATAAGTCACATACTGATATCAACAATGACAGTTGCATAATGTCATTGTGTAAATATATATGAAAAACGTTAGTAGTTGGCGACCTCAATGCACAGAATGTAAATGATATGTAAAAATGATGGGTATTTGGTTCAGACAGGGAAATTCCAACCTTCGGTACAGCTGTTTTAATCGGAACCTTGGCAAAGCCCCGGTTCCAATAAAAACAATTATACCTCGTGTTGGAATTCCCGACCTTCACCGGATACCCATGAAAGATTCTTATACTGTTCAACGGGATTTACCATCTTATTTAATTGCTAAACTTATTTTGTTCAGTATATATTTCGCTGCCTTACCTTTCGTCACCGCTATATCACAGATGATGTTCGTCTCGTGCATCGGGATATTCCAGAATGCCTGCTGCTCCGAGAATTTGTCTGCTCTCGCCTCAGTCCTCTCGATGGGGATAGACTGAACACGCACCGTTACTGGGCCCTGTCACATGAACATGTACGTGAATTTTATAATAATAATAATATACGCGTTAGTTTGAATTAATTAAAATTTGTATGAAACTAAATTTAAAATTTTGTTCTCGCATGAAATTTATATGAGGAAACTTCTTGTCATCAATTGCAAAATATGCCTGCCAATTTTTGTAAAAGGGTCAGAATCCAAAACCGAGACCCTCAGTATATCTTTAATTTTTAATTATTGTAGAACTTGTTGGAGTGCTATAAATAGATGGGTTTGTCTATAAATAGATGGGTTTGTCTATAAATAGATGGGTTTGTCTATAAATAGATGGGTTTGTCTATAAATAGATGGGTTTGTAAGTGTTCTATTGCTTTCAGATCATACAGCTAGCTTTAATGGTCAAATGGTAAAACATTATCTTTACCTGCAAAGTCCCAGAGTTCAAACCCCGGGGGACCTAGAACTGGGTTTTGTTATATTTGGGACCCCGGGGGACCTATAACGGGGTTGTGTTATATTTGTGACCCCGGGGGACCTAGAACTGGGTTGTGTTATATTTGTGACCCCGGGGGACCTAGAACTTGGTTGTGTTATATTTGTGACCCCGGGGGACCTAGAACTGGGTTGTGTTATATTTGTGAGCGACAAATATCAAGTTAAAAAGATGGAGGAATGTAGTAGAACTCAGTGGAGGTGTGTGTAAATAGGTATGTTTATAAGTGCGTTATTACTTTCTGGTCATACAGCTAGCTTTAGTGGTCAAATGGTAGAACTTTTGCTTCTCCTGCAAGGTGTCCCGATTTCAACGCCGCTGAGAGTACTGATTTTTCCTTTTCTGTTTACATTGGTGCCCTAACCAGGATATTTACTGCTGGAGATTTAACTGAGGCACCTAGGACTGGGTTGTATTATATTTGGGAATGACAAATATCAAGTTAATGGAGGAATGTAGTAGAACTTTGTGGAAGTGTATGTAAATATACATGTCTATATAAAGCATGTTGTTACTTTCTGGTCATGCAGCTAGCTTTAGTGGGCAAATGATTAAAACATTACCTTCACAACGTTTACCTGCAAGATGTCCTGTGTTTAAACCCTGCTCAGCCTACTGATTTTTCTGTCCATTTAGTATACACAACTTTCTACTTTTTTCATGCACATTATATGAAGTTGATCTCAATATGTCTGATTCATTATTAAAGGATATTACCCAACAAGTAGCAAGTCATGGGTTACAGCATCGTCGGATACCCCGTGTGATTCCTTCCGTACTCTCCACCATCACGTGATGGATGGCTTACAGCATCTTCGGATACCCACCCCCACTCTCCCGAGTGATTCGTTCCGTTACTCTCCACCATCAAAATGCCATCGTAGGTTTACACAATTGACAAGAGTGGCGAGTTGCAGTAATTTATTGACATTACCCTGTTGCTAAAATGCAGTGGCAAGAATTGTTGGCTGGGAATCAGAATGTAATTTTCTCTCGTTTTGTTGGATGCCACGATTTCCAAAGACCTTCAGGAGAGAATGGCTATATCATAGCATAATAGGAGTCTCATTTCACTATTATTTATAGCTGTATAAATTAACTCACTCTTCCATTTAGAAATACTCGGAGTGTGACTAGTTAAGATATACAGGGACATAGAAGTTTGTTTTGATTAATAAGAGTGCATACTTTGACTCCCAGACGCCTCGTTTCCACGGGTAGGGCCAGCAACGAAGTACGAGTCCTGTCACCTTGACTTGGTAGATTCCACTGACCAACCAACTCCATCTTAGGAAGAGGGAATCTGAAAGTATGGTTTATGTTTTGTCTGATTTCTTGAGTTTGCTTTGTTTTTTTAACAAATGTATTAAAATACAATGTTCAGTAATGATTTTTAAAGATTAAAAAAAAAAGATAGTTGAACAACTCAAGTTAGTCTATTATAATTCAAAATGTAATCTGTTTTTCTTTTTTTTGGCTACTTAACAATAAAACAATGCCAAAGTTTAAATTATCTCTGAAATAACTAGATGAATAACTAGATGTGATTTTATAACAAAAAAATATATTATTTTGAAATCTGATGAATAAAATATATCCAGTTTACTGTTGTTTTCATGTTTAGTTCCATAAACCATACTTTCATATTCCATTGCAACCAATTCTAATTTGCACAATCTGTTTTATATTACTAATTAAAACAGATATTATTGGAAGTCAAAGGAAAATAAGAAGGCAGTAAAATGGATATATTTATTTCATAATGAAAAAAATCAATATCACAGATTTTACACAATTTGTAATAGTTCATACAACTTTATATCATGAATGATGAATATGCATATAGCTCTGGATTATGTATGAATATTCAAATACCTTTGTATAATTTATGCATACAATTTACACATTTTTGCATAATTTATGCATACAATTCATACAACTTTTAATATAACCAGAACCCCGCAAACAATATTTTAGTAAGATCAAGGGCAATAACTCTGCACGGCATTGACTGAGCCACACCAAAATTGTGTCACGTACATGTACACTTCATGTTTATTATGTACACAAAGTTTTAATTCCATATCTTCCAAACTGAAAAAGTAGCTCACTCCTCAAGATTGTATACACTGAATAAAGCAATGTTTACTACGTACAACGTATAACTCCTCATGAAATTGACTGAGCAACACCAAAATTGTGTAATGCACATCTACACTTCATGATGATCACGTACACAAAGTTTCAATTCAATATCATAATAACTGTTGAAGTAGTTTGCTCCACAGTATTGCATATGCTGAATAGCAATTTTGACAAGTTCAAGAGCAATAACTCTGCATGGCATTGACTGAGCCAAAGAAAAATTGTGTCCCGCACATCTACACTTCATGTTGATACAAAGTTTCAATTTAATATCTTGAAAACTGTGGTAGCTCCACAAGATTGCATATGCTGAATATAGTAATAACAGAATTTTGACTAAGTTCAAGAGTAATCTCTGCATGGAATTGACTGAGCCGAACCAAAATTGTGTCAAGCACATCTTCACTTCATTTTAATCAAGTATACAAACTTTCAAGTCAATATCTTGAAAACTGTAGAAGTAGTTTGCTCCAGTAGTTTGCAGATGCCGAATATAGCAATTTTGATTAAGTGCAAGGGCAATAACTCTGCATGGAATTGAGCGACCAAATCAAAATTGTGTCACCGCATCTACACTTCCTGTTGATCATGTATACAAAGTTTCAATTCAATATCTTGAAAACTGTAAAAGAAGTTTGCTTCACAAGACTGCAAAAGCTATTGTTTGTTTTTTCAGCCACAGGGTTTTCAGCATTTACACAAACAATTTAAACAATAATTAGATAAATTATATATCATTGGATATAGTGGTAAATAAAAATACCTTAGTTTTGAAATTTTTCTATCGGGTAAGAAATAATTATTTTACAGCCAAATTACATTTTTTGTAGGGCTTTTCCCATGTAAATTCATTGCTGGGTCAGCAGAAAATAAGTAAATCTCAAATAACTTCAGTTTGCTTTAATATTTTGTGATAAAACTTTCAGTGTTTTATAAATTTAGATTTACACAAAACGTTTATACCACTTTTTGGAAGACATTTTTAAAACAATGTTTTTTGAAAATGCCCTCAAAAACATGTGAACATTTTATTTCTCAACTATTTCCAAAAGTAAGGAATTTTTATTTACCACTAATAATCAAGATAATGACTTGAATTGAATTGCATTTTATAGTTGCACCAACAGCTAAGGTCATATGGCGACTTTCCAGCTTCCATTGGTGGAGGAAGACCCCAGGTGCCCTTCCAGGCAATTTTCATGCATGGGTGGGCACCTGGGTAGAACCACCGACATTCTGCAAGCCAGCTGGATAGCTTCCTCACATAAAGATTCCTAGGCCCATGAGGGATCAAACCCACAGCGGTGAGGGGTAAGTGATTTCAAGTCAGAGACTCTAACCACTGTCCACAGACGCCTCTACTAATAATGACTGGTGTATGACCTATTTAGGTACCAGTCAAATTTTGTCTGAAAAATCAATGAAATATTTAGCAAAAACAAACCGCAAAACCGTAATATCAGAGCAGATTCACGATTTCAGGTACCTTTTTGCTTTTAAAGGTTTGAACAACCCAAAAAATCTTTGTCAAATGTTAAATTTAAGATCATAAATGAATCTCCGAATTTGTGGAGCGCTAGCTAGTCGGGCTTAAAGGGACACGCGGCAATCTTGAAGTCATTATCAAGCATTTAAATTAGCCTCTCAATGTATTAATCCAGTATTATTTTGGTTTTAAATCTGCTTGGATATATTTAAATACAGTTTTGAGTGTTCAACTTTTCTTCGTTATTCTGCCATAGGTTTGAATATATTATTGGTGAAATGTAATCAACAGTTAGTAATATGCAAAAACAATTTGCTTTAACATATTCTTATAATTAATATTAATGATTGAACAAATGCAAATTATGTAGAAAAACTAACGCCGCAGGTTTTAAAAAATCAAGATTGCCGTGTGTCCCTTTAAAGCTCATCAGAGCTTGTCTTATAAATATTATTCAACTTGACTAGAGTAGATATTGTGTAATTTCTCCAACTTCTACTACTAGGTAGAGGTGTGCGCGTGTTACCCGAGGATACATCAAGGGGTGTGCGTGTGTTACCCGAGGATACATCACTTCAGTGAGACAGAATCAAGCTTACTCTTGTGCCAGCTGTATACTATCGGGGCTGGCCCCTAGAGGAATGCCGTGTTTCTGCATCGTGGTTACTAATGTTTCTTGTAGTTCTTTGTTGTACGAGTCAAAGTCAAACACATTCCTCACAACTGAGGTCAGCCCTTCATTGGGGTATCTCTGAAATGTAATAGAATTGTTCTGAGAATTGTTGATTTTTGATCAAAGTCAAGCACATTACGCACAGTTGATTTGTGACCTTCACCGAGGCTGAAATGCAACATAATTGTCAGAGAATTGACAATTTCTATTCAAAATCGAAAAGATTCCACAAAACTGATGTAAGACCTTTATTTTGGTATTGCTAAAATATAAAATTATTGTTCTAAGAATTGCCAATTTCTAATCAAAGTCCAACACATTCTGCAAAATTGATGTAAGAATTTCACTGTGGCTGAAATAATGTAATTATTCTGGGAAATGTCAATTTCTAATCAATGTAAATAAGTAGCTCCCTTGCTTGACATTCAGTATATAAACGGTAGTTCTAGGTCGGCCCGGTGTCAGTATAATGTGAATGGTGGGGTATCATGACATGTGTCTACAGTGTGGTATTCCAGTGTGGCCCGGTGTCAGTATAATGTGAGGTATCATGACATGTGTCTACAGTGTGGTATTCCAGTGTGGCCCGGTGTCAGTATAATGTGAATGGTGGGGTATCATGACATGTGTCTACAGCGTGGTATTCCAGTGTGGCCCGGTGTCAGTATAATGTGAATGGTGGGGTATCATGACATGTGTCTACAGCGTGGTATTCCAGTGTGGCTCGGTGTCAGTATAATGTGACTGGTGGGGTATCATGACATGTGTCTACAGTGTGGTATTCCAGTGTGGCCCGGTGTCAGTATAATGTGAATGGTGGGGTATCATGACATGTGTCTACAGCGTGGTATTCCAGTGTGGCTCGGTGTCAGTATAATGTGACTGGTGGGGTATCATGACATGTGTCTACAGTGTGGTATTCCAGTGTGGCCCGGTGTCAGTATAATGTGAATGGTGGGGTATCATGACATGTGTCTACAGTGTGGTATTCCAGTGTGGCCCGGTGTCAGTATAATGTGAATGGTGGGGTATCATGACATGTGTCTACAGTGTGGTATTCCAGTGTGGCCCGGTGTCAGTATAATGTGAATGGTGGGGTATCATGACATGTGTCTACAGCGTGGTATTCCAGTGTGGCCCGGTGTCAGTATAATGTGACTGATGGGGTATCATGACATGTGTCTACAGCGTGGTATTCCAGCGTGGTATTCCAGTGTGGTATTCCAGTGTGGTAACACTACACAACTGAGCATAGAGCTCACTGCTACAGGCAGACACCTTAGTGATCTGACTGAAAAGTTGTTAAAGGTGACAATAAACCCCAAAGATACTGTATGACAGGGTATACTGAGTATAGTGAGCCAATGAAAATTTCCTCAGTTTAAAAAACAAACCAATAAGAAACCTACCTGCAAATGTTTAACCATATTGACGACCTCTCGGGTGGAGTAGGGGTACGATATCAGTCCCTGGTCTGCCATCTCTCGCAGTTCTCCAAAAGCAAGCACAAGTTTCTCTAAGGTGGTCTCTGGGACGTCCGGACCGTACTGCCGCAACATGGACATCTCCGACGCCTTGTCAGGGTTGTCAATTGCGTGACAACTGAATATGTCACCTAGAAAAAATAATAAAGAGGTTCCAATCATTTACTATTACCAAAATGCATGCAAGACTGCAAGTTAACATAGTAAAAGAACCGGTCTTCTATCCAATTCTGTCAGAATAATCTGGTCTCCGAAAGCAGCTGGTCTTTCAAAAGAAGTTGAATATAAATATATTCTGCAAGAATGCAAGAAAAGAAGCAATAGTGTCTGATGTACATATTTTATTTAGAAAATTACTAGATGGTCCATGTCAAGCAACATGGTTGTCTAAAAAAGAGGTCAAGGTCAATATTGGAGACCTACTTAGAATGTTTTTTATAAAAGAATACAATACGAAGATTGAAGGAAAGTAGTGAACTAAATGCAAATATGAACATTTTCAACCATACTTACACAACCACTGAAACGCTTACTTTGAGCTTTTAAAATGCTTCATAGGTCCATGAAGATATTTTGAAAGTTGATGAAGATAATGAAGATTATAATTTAATATATATAATAATTTCAGATGCATATATTAAATGAAGTGAGTTTTTTCTGTCACGTTTACTCTGCATATAGCGTTAGGCAACCTCAGATGGAGATGAGAGGAAGGATGAAGTTTCCCATCAGATATGCCTCAGCCAAGGAGTAAACCCAAGCCGGGCAGAGGTCTGTAGCTCTAAAGCAAAAAGCCTTATCTGACGATCTACCGAGACTGCTAGATGCATTTATAGATCATATAGGCATAAGTTAGACTTGTACCCAGTCAATAGGAAACAAATCTGAACATCTATGGAACCATCATGGTATTGATCTGTGGAATCAAATTAATAACTTACCCATAGCACCGAAGAAGTCATTGCCCAGAAAAGGAAATCCAGGTCTGTTTGCCAGTACAACCATCCTGAAGTCAGGGTGAGACACTATCACTTGTTGAGAAGGACTCACACCAGAATCAGCTGAAATACATATATAGTAGCAGTTAGTGAAGTAAAAGATAAAAAGAATATACATGTTATGATTAGGTGAATAGTGAACTGAATTGGGGTTTTAAGGCGCACCAACACATGAAAGGTTATATGGCGCCTAAAAGGAATGAACATGCCAGGGTCATCCTCCATGTACATCGAGATAAAATATGGAGAACGGGCCTAGAACCTTCTCACCCTGAACTGCAGAGTTGCTGCAAATTCTGTTGTAGACACTCCATTTATGCTGGAGTGATGGTCTAGTTTTTCTGCCACTGCTCTAGTGATATTAGCGAGATGGCACCTGAAACAATGCAGGGGTCATGATGAAGACCTTTAATGAGCATGAACAAAAAATGATAAAATGAACATGAATTTGGGGGGTTCTACCCTTCTGCCTTTTCCTCCAATGGGATCTGCAGTGGCCCTATTCTTTGCCCCGTAACCAAACGGGGTCCCCCGAACCACACGGGGCTTAGGTGAATAGTCTAGTTGAGTTTTCTATTATTGACTGGGAGTAAATCACCCCACTTGAGTGGCAACCACAGTCTGGATAATGCCATATTTGCAAGAATGACCCAGTTTTGTGACTAATAAATCATTCAAAATCCCAAGCTATTTAAAGCTGTTGACACACCAACTTACCAGCCACAATCCTGCGACCATCAGCCAGATGCATTTCTCCGCTCTCTACCAGTGTCTTTAATATACACGTGACGTGGGTGGGTGCTTTATCTGCCTCATCCACGACTAGAACATTGCCGGATTTCACTGCTCTCACCTGTAATGTTACATAGCAGAATAACAGAGTTATTTCAGCAAACAGGAAAATAATATTTCATTTTAATCATACAGGTACACCAGCTAAAGATAAAATATGATTTTCAGAAGAGGATAACTTGAATACTCAATCAGTTACCATTTGAGCTGCCTCAAACCCCATGGATACGGTCTTGCACTTCAGAGCTGCAGACCTCCACATCGCGTGGGTTTGCTCCCTGGCGGAGGCACGTCTGATGCAAAAATGACGTTACATGTATAAAGTTAGCATAAAATCCTATTTTATTTCATTTACTTTTGTAGTCTCACAAGGTCATCTAGAAGTGTTTTCAAGTTAATGACCTGTAAAAGTGAAGTTCAAGGTCATAATGATCTGTGAAAGTGAAGGTCAAAATGAACTAAAAGTGAAGGTCAAGGTCATAATGACCTGTTAAAGTGAAGATCAAGGTCATAATGACCTGTAAAAGTGAAGATCAAGGTCATGAGCTATACTTACCAATATAAAAATTTTTTTATTTAAGTTTTGTTAATCTAGCATTCTAGTGCATGCAGTTCCTTGGAAATACAGCTAAACGAAAAAACTATTTCGAAAAAGCAAAACAAAAATGACTTCCGTTTCTCAAGTCAGTGTTTCACTCAATATCTAACCATTATAGCACGCTTTTCATACTAATTGTATTAATGTTATATTGTTTTACTTACAAGCGGTGAATCTTCATAAATAATGACCCCATCTTGGACTGTGGGCTGTAAGGTAAGAGTCTGAACTGTAGTGTCCCTGTAATACACAATGTCAACAACTTCAACAGTCGAGTCATAATTTGAAAGAGAAATTAACACACGGCTGCATCGAAAAGAACATCTTTACACACTTGAACATGGACTTGTTCAGAATGCAACAGAATGCAAAACTCTGTTCTTTCATCTACATACCAATTCAAAAGCGCCAGATTTATAAATGAACCAGATTTATAAATGAACCACGTTTTTATCACAGCTGAAATGAAATGGGTTTACAAGTCCTCCTTACACATATTGAAACAGCGACAGCAACCTCAGAGGTACGAGATGAAGATTCCACAAGACATGCCAACATCATGGCACGAACCTATACACGGCAGAGGTCTGCAGAACTGAAGTGCAAGGCTTTATCCAATGAGCTAGCGAGGCCACGGTGGACAAAGTTGAGATCACTTCTAAGAGCTTACCTGTGTAACTGTATGTACTCGCGAGGTCTGTTGAGTAGATGCAGAAATCGATCTATAATCTTGTTCTTGCCCACCCCCTGGTTGCCGACCAACAGTAGATGTTCTCCCAAGATAAAATCCTTCAACATGTCTTCCATAACAGATAAATGCTGCAATGTAAACGCAGAAATCTGAATAAGGTTCAACAAAATAAAGATTTACTTTGGTTAGCAAAGCAAAGGAAAAGAAAACTAAAAGTTGGTTAATAAAATAAAGGAATGATGGGCATTAATCTTGTTTTATCTTCACAAATGACAGAGATTTCCTGGAGAATGTATGCATCAATATCACTGATGTCTCATGATCCAACAACTGTCTATACATTATTAAAGTGTTTTTTCTCTCATTAGCGTTAATAACACAGAGAATGCTTGATAGATACTACAAGACTGCCCTGTCCCTTTTGATAGAAACTAATAGCAATGGTGGTTTTAATTGTTTTGATTATTTTTTTGTTTTTGTTTGTTAACATGAATTTCATCAGTCGTTTCATACATTATTACAATGTAATAAATATGAAATGATTACTATTGTAGTTTTTCGTTGTTTTTATATTTGCTTGGGAGTAGTGGGAGAACTAGAATATACCTGGGCATTTTCATAAAACAGTACATCTGGAACTTTAGTTTTATTGTCTGGGTCGTACACGTCCACCTCTGTGGTACCAATCCTCAGCCTGTTGTTCTTTATTTCACCTGAAATAACAACTACAGTAGAAATATCGCATAACTTCCACAAACACTGTGTGCTCATAAAACCGTAAAGACTGGCAACGATGTCGTGCAGCACATTTCATGACTTCAAACTGAAAAATCCAGAGAAGTCATTTAACAAAAAATAACGAACTGGGAAAACAAAATATCAAAATGGGCCTAATAATCCAATAGTATAGTTTACCGGCCTCGACCACAATATAAACAGTATGAGAATTAAAATGCACCTGTAGTAAGAGACCAACAGTGTTAAGGACAATTGGTCAACCATCTTCATAACAAGAAGCACCGCCCATCAGTGCAGACGCTAGACTTTCGAGGCCTTGTCTATTTATTGGGAAACTAAGTTGAAAGGCATAATTCTGCTTAATTGCCTAACAGGAATTACGTCACTTGTCTCCAAGCTTTTCATTTGAGTGAATGCATGTGTGATATGTCATTGAATTCTTTAAGGAGATTCTAAGATATAATGAAACATAAAAGGAGCCATAACCTGGTTAAAATAAAAGATGTTGTCTAATGGTGCCAAATACACGTGTAACATTTCAATCAATTATGTACAGTAGTTTTCAAGATACAAGCTTACATACAAAACTTTAACGATATTTTCTAAGTATAAAAGGGGCCATAATTTTATTAAATAAAACTATGAGTTGTAGAACCTGGCCATGATGCCAAATACAATCCATTATGAAAAGTAGTTTCGGAGATACAAACTTACATACAAAACATTAGCTGGACGCAGACAGTGACCAAGTGATGACAATAGCTCTTTTTTTCTTCAAAAGTCGAGCTTAACAACATCCAAAATAGATGGGGTATGTTCAATTGAAGTTTTCAACCAAATGCATACTTTGGGGATGAGTAATGTCAACCATATAGTACATGACAATAATTCAACACTATTGATGTGAACATAATATCAGAAAGAAAGGTGTACTTTGAAATTTGGATGATGTGATATTAATACAAGAAATCTGCGGATTCATATATCTCACCTAACGAGGGCTGGACTTAAAAATAAAAAGGGCAATGATGCGTAAATGAAAGTTTGTAAACATTTTAGTAACTAACAAGAGGTCAATGACCTTGAAGCTCTACTGATTGATTTTGATTTCAGGAAGTAGTCGCTACAGACTTGTTTTTTGAAAAATTATTTTTAGCCGTGGCGGCCATCTTGAATTTCCGGCCTACCTGAAATTTTGCTAGGATCAATTAGACATCAAGAGCAACATTCCTGTGAAGTTTCATGAAAATCCGTCAAGTAGTTTCACAGGAATAGTCGCTACAAGTTTTCATTATATAACCCTATGTAAACAAAGATGGCCGCTGACAGCCATGTTTAACGTCGAATCAAAATGATGTTTGACTCTGATAACCATCATGTCATGCTGATCATTTTACAAAAAGTCCCATATCAATATCACTTATAGTTTTCAAGACGTAGTCGCTACAAACTTCTTTTTTAAAAAATCTAATTTTAGCTGTGGCGGCCATCTTGAATTTCTGGCCGATCTGAAATTTTGCTAGGATCAATTAAACATTAAGAGCAACATTCCTGTAAAGTTTCATGAAAATCTGCCAAGTAGTTTCAAAGGATTAGTCGCTACAAGTTTTTACTATATAACTCTATGTAAACAAAGATGGCCGCTGGCAGCCATGTTTTACGTTGAATCAAAACAATTTTTGACAAGGACCAACATCATGTCATGCTGATCATTTTACAAAAAGTCCAATATCAATATCACTTATAGTTTTCAAGTAGTAGTCGCTACAAACTTGTATTTTGAAAATCTATTTTTAGCCATGGCAGCCATCTTGAATTTCCGGGCGACCTGAAATTTTGCTAGGATCAATTAGACATCAAGAGCGACATTCCTGTGAAGTTTCATGAAAATCCGTCAAGTAGTTTCAGAGGAGTAGTCGCTACAAGTTTTCATCATATAACTATGTAAACAAAGATGGCCACTGGCAGCCATGTTTAACGTCGAATCAAAATAATGTTTGACTCTGATAACCATCATATCATGCTGATCATTTTACAAAAAGTCCCATATCAATATCACTTATAGTTTTCAAGACGTAGTCGCTACAAACTTCTTTTTTAAAAATCTATTTTTAGCTGTGGCGGCCATCTTGAATTTCCGGCCGATCTGAAATTTTGCTAGGATCAATTAGACATTAAGAGCAACATTCCTGTAAAGTTTCATGAAAATCTGTCAAGTAGTTTCAAAGGAGTAGTCGCTACAAGTTTTTACTATATAACTGTATGTAAAAAAAGATGGCCGCTAGCCATGTTTAACGTTGAATCAAAACGATTTTTGACAAGGACCAACATCATGTCATGCTGATCATTTTAGAAAAAGTCCCATATCCCTTATCACTTATAGTTTTCAAGAAGTAGTCGCTACAAACTTGTATTTTGAAAATCTATTTTTAGCCGTGGCGGCCATCTTGAATTTCCGGCCGACCTGAAATTTTGCTAGGATCAATTAGACATCAAGAGCAACATTCCTGTGAAGTTTCATGAAAATCCATCAAGTAGTTTCAGAGGAGTAGTCGCTACAAGTTTTCATTATATAACTCTATGTAAACAAAGATGGCAGCTGGCAGCCATGTTTAAAGTCGAATCAAAACGATTTTCGACAAGGACCAACATCATGTCATGCTGATCATTTTAGAAAAAGTCCCATATCAATATCACTTATAGTTTTCATGAAGAAGTCGCTACAAACTTGTTTTTTAAAAACCTATTTTTAGATCTGGTGGCCATCTTGGATTTCACATCAACATGAATTTTTGCTAGGATCAACTAGACTTCATGGGCAACATTTCTGTAAAGTTTCATGAAAATTCATTCAGTAGTTTCAGAGGAGAAGTCGCTACAAAAAAAAGTTTACGGACAGACAGACGGACAGACAGACGGACGGACGGACGACGGACGCCGCACCACGGCATAAGCTCTGCTGATCTCTGATCAGTAGAGCTAAAAACAATGGAGTTTGCAGTTTGCTGAGATGACATGTAAGTACATTTGTTTAAATACAAAATGCAATTCTATTAAAAACAAGACACCCAAGATGGCCCTTGGATGCTCTACTGGCTAAAACCGGCTCTTATATCAAGGGCTGTCGACATCAAATTCCCATCAGTACTTCTTTTAAAACATTGCAAAAACAACAAGGAAAGGATGGCCTTAGATCGCTCACCTGGTAATCATGGGCAATAAGTCTGCTGTGTCTAGTCTGGCATGGGTATTTTTTAATATGTCCCACTTTCTTCTATGAATGAAATTTCCGAAAATGGGTGGTGAGGTTTATATTAACATTCTAAAACAAATATGGTATAAAAGATCAGATAAAAAATGAAGTAACTTCAGATTTAACAAAGGAAAATACAATATAGCAAGAAATCCGTGGATTCACGTCTCGCCTAACGGGGGCTGGACTTAAAAATAAAAAGGTCAATGATGCTTAAATGTAAGTTTGTAAACATTTTAGTAACTAAAAACAATCGAGTTTGCCGTTTGCTGAGATGACATTTGAAAACAAAATGCCATTCTATTAAAAACAACAGGCCCAAGAGGGCTCTACTGGCTAAAACGGCTCTTATTCACCTGGTAATCATGGGCAATAAGTCTGCTGTGTCAAGTCTGGCATGGGCATTTTTTAATTTGTCCCACTTTCTTCTATGAATGAAATTTCATAAAAATGGGGGTGGGGTTATATTAACATTCTAAACGAATATGGTAAAGATCAGATAAAAAATGAAGTAACTACAGATTTAACAAAGGAAAACAATATAGCATTTTTCAACAAATCAAGGGCCATAACCTGTCGTTACTAACTAGATCTGGCTGGTTTTCGAACTTGTCCAAAATTTCATTGATATATCATGCTTTGCACAGCTAGACATCATACTGAGGCTTCCTGACAAATTTTGTAGAAATCCAACAAGCCATTTAGGAGGAGTAGCGCCGACAAGAAATTTAAAGTAAAAATATCAAAGTGCCATATCTCTGTCAAAAATCAGCAAACTGGAACAAAAGCGTGACATGCACAACTAGACATCTTACCGATGCTTCCTGCCAAATTTTGTCGAAATCCAACAAGGCGTTTAGGAGGAGTAGCGCCGACAAGAAAAAAAATGTCAAGAGACTGTTACTCCATCAAAAATCAACGAACTGGAAAACAAAATGCAATAGGCACAGCAATGCTTCCTGCTTACATGGAAAAAAAATAAAAAATTATGAAATCAGAAAAAAAATAATAATAATAATTAAAAAATATATATATATATATATATATGAGCCGAAACACGCGAAAACGATGATTAAATAACAACAAAAAACATAAACAATTAGCATTTTCTATAACAGCAACTATTTATTTATATTTAAATATTCCCTATGATATAATAATTAGGTAAAACACGGAAGTGACGAGAAATTTTATTAGTAATTAACTGGATACCGGCCGACGTCATAAATTGTTACTTAATGACGTTGTCGTCTAAACGTCCGAAGGGACGTTTTCGTGTGTTGCCGCTCATATATATATAATTCAAACAAAAAAATTATAATAAAATATATTTATTAATAATAATAATAATAAAAAAAAAAAAAGAAAAAAAAAAAGCCAAAACATCTTGTAAAGTTTGGTAAATATCAGATGAAAAATGAAAGCCCTATCTTATTAACCAGGCAAAATATAGCAATTTTAACTAAATCAAGGGCCATAACTCCGCTGTTATTGGTTCGCTCTGGCTGGTTTTCGAACTTGTGCAAGCTTTCATTGGTATTAACAATCTGGTAAAGTTTGGTAAAGATCGGATGAAAAATGAAGGCCAGTAGAGCTAAAAATCATCAGCTCCAAAAAGTAGGTCAAGGTCATAGATGAAATCCAGGCATCCAAAAAAAAAGTTGCACTACCGGAGACACAACTATGTCAAAACAGAAAATGTTTTCTTCCAAAGATTAAGCTATAAATTAGGTTTAAAGACATTTTCTATAGTTTTTTCTACATCACATGTGCATAACAGTTTTTCTTTAAACTTTTTTTACAGTAAGTCTGTTATATTTATAGACAAAAAATGCAAAAATAATGGTAGGTCACCATAAAATTTAAAAAAATAATTTGTAATGCCACCGTCAGATCAATCTGTCCAAAAGGTTGAACAAGTCCATGAAATACCTAAATAAGACATTTTGAAGTCTAATCATTTATTCATTGGTCCCAATTCTACTCAAATTGCATGAAAGTAAAGAACATTTAATTATAATAACATAAAGCTCATCTTTATGTTAAACCTATCTTTTTTTGCAAAATCTGTTGTGTCCGTTACTCACAAATTATGCACAAATTAGCCCATAATGATACAATTTCCTTTTTTTTGTGTATGTTCCCAAAAATAGAATTTGTTTAAACTTTCTAAGCATATAGTTTAACGTATATAAAAACAAAATATGCAATAAAAATGATAGGTCCCCATGCTTTTTAAGATTTTATTTCATTTCTTGAAACACTACCCCTACACTATTATAAAAAGGTCAATTTTTTTATGAAATTATATAGAAATGGTATATTTTACTTTTTTTTTGTTATGTTCCTAATAACATAATTTGTTCAAGCTTCCTAGGTACTAATTTGAATGTAATTAAAATAATAGGTCACCATGCGTATCGAGGTTTAATATTGGTTTTTGGAACTCTTGTGCTAAATTAGTTAATTTTCTTTGATTTTTTACAAAATGTTAAATTTTTCCTATTTATGTATGTTTCTAATAATAGGCATTTATATTAACACAACTAGACATCAAGAGCAACATTCCTTTAAATTTTTAGGAAAATCCATCCACTAGTTTTAGAAGAGAAGTCACCACAAACAAGTTTACAGATGGACATTGGGCGACGAGCCACGGCTCTGCCAGAATGGAAAACAATGTAAATCCTGATGAGACAACTCATCATGAGCAGTCTCATCTGGGCTTGCATTGTTTTCAAAAGCCTCATCCACAAAGCGCCTCCTAACTCTCCAGCTCAAATTGTCTGAAATTATAAAACTGTCTGAACTAGCGCTACTCGCTGTATTATCAATTTCGGCCGAGTTTGTGGAAATGCTGCTATTACCTGTATTATCGGAACATTTATTGAGCGTCTCATGACATGATTTAAGACGGGACGATGACCCCTTTTTGCGCTTGCTCTTGTTTATTCGTACAAATTTGCCTTTTTTATTACGGCTGCTCATTATTTTGATATCGCGTTACGAACGATAATCTTACGGAAGTCATATAAGTTATCTCCCGTTAATGCGCAAAATGATGCGTATGAAAAACTACCGAAAATGTCTTTAAAACATCTAGTGCATAATTCTAGTTCATCAGAAAGTGATGTAAACGAACAATTAAAGTTATCTTTCCTTTGTTTGGATGGTGAAGGTCACAACCACATTTGCTTTGTCACGTTGCAATGTACTACTCAAGATACAACTGTAAGCAAAGTTTTAAAGGTCTTAGTGCATACAGTTTGTGAAAAAGTGACCTAAACGCCAAAGTTGAAGGTAAAAATTATAAGGTTATCTGCCCTTGCTTGGAGGGTCAAGGTCACTTTCACATTTGCTTTGTCACGTTGCGATGTACCACTCAAGATACAACTATATGCAACGTTTTAAAGGTCTAGTGCATACAGTTTGCGAAAAAGTGATCTTAACGCAAAAGTTGAACCTAACAATTATTAAGTTATCTGCCCTTTGCACTCGTGATTTAATTACTACGTATCTGAACTACTAACTGTATTTAATTCACCGATAAAATACAGGTACGTATTTATTATTTTGATTCTAACACGACAATATCTCTATTGTTTACGCTATTGTGGTGGCACTATATTATCTCGGAGGTCAAGGTAATCAGGCTGCTATGTTTACAGGTTGTTCCATTGGGCGCCTCCGTATGCAAAGTTCTGCGTGGTACAGTTAATACACTATTAATCAAGTGACAAACCAATTAAATTCTCAGCTTGTTCAAGATGCTTATTAATGTTATATGTACTGATGCATATGATGGGTTTATATCAGGGGTGTGCAAGGTTTGGGAGCATGGCAAGATTGTTGTAATTAAAATTTCATTAAAATTACTGTTGAGTTTGTCTTCATGACTTATATTTTAATACCAAAATGTTTATTTACTTTTGTTCCGTGATGTTAACGGTTTAAAAAGTGACGTCACATAACGTGGCGCTTCTAACGGATGAAAAATATGCAGAGAATTATTAATAGAACAGCCGAATTTTACCGTAAAATAACATACAGTTGTCTCTCTTCTTTGTGTATATGAAAGACTGCGAAGGTATTGTCAGAATACAGGTTAGACTGTAATGCATCGTTACTTACAGGTTATAGATTTCTCTATATTGTCTATAGAGTGATGTGGAGGTTCAACTTTAATGATGGCCGCCTCGTCCAGGGATTGTTCCAGGGAAGACTTGGCTAGGCGCGGGAGAAATCTGAAAAACAAATAGCCAATTGTAATAATATGTAACTTTATGTAAGAGGAGTTGTTTTGTTTGTTTGTTTTGTTTGTGTTTGTTTTGTTTGTGTAATCTCAATATTTATAGGCTTATGAACTCTGTCTATATTAAAAACTAGAAATGCAGACACGGATGCCGCCACTGAAAACAATAAGTGAAAACCCTATAATTAGGTGAAAAAAGGGCCGTAACTCAGGTTAATACATGGTCGATTTTAACGTCATAGGCAAGCATCCTGTAAAGTTTGAAACAATTGGTTGAAAACTGTGGGAGAGGATAGACACACAAGATATTTTAACATAAAATTTGTCAAAAAAACTGCTGTATTTAAACTGTGGTAAACTTTTTTTTGGCAATGTTATGATTATAGATATACCACCACCAAATTGCCATATATATTTAAAGTATCATATGTATCTCGTATTGGAAATATATGAATCTCATATTATATAAATAAATATCATATGAAAGGTTTTATATCAGAAAAATATGTGACTCCTTTAATATCAGAGCCATATGATTCTCGTATGAGAATGCAATCGCATGTTTATTATATATGGCAAAATTGCCTATGTATATAGTGTATAGCAACAAAGTGAACAAAGTAGACATTTTCACTTGTCTCTGCTTTTAGACTTTTTTACTTGTCTCTGCTTTTAGACATTTTTTAATACTTGTCTCCGCTTTTAGACAATTTCATTTGTCTGTGCTTTTAGACATTTTCACTCGTCTCTGCTTTTAGACATTTTCACTTGTCTCTGCTTTTAGACATTTTTACTTGTCTCTGCTTTTAGACATTTTCACTTGTCTCTGCTGTATATTTATGTTTATTTATAGTACGACTTCAACATCTGAATAGAGGGAGAAAAAAAATAGTGTTGTATATCCCAAAGCTCTCTTCCAGTTGATTTATGTGTCTATACCTTGCTAAACAAGCTTTCTGTATGATACTGTGCAAGTCTTCTGAATGGAAGCTGGCAAGACGTCTGGCAATACGGATTAACTGTCGAGTTGATAAAGATGATGCAAGAGAACTTATCTGAAATAGCAAAACATTTCTGTTTGTCATAAAATAAAATATTAAGCTGGCATATGGTTAGATACTGATTCTCAAACTGAGCAAAAATGGAATCCGAGTGAGGAATACACTCACATAGATACAGCAGAGTGAGGAATACACTCACATAGATACAGCAGAGTGAGGAATACACTCACATAGATACAGCAGAGTGAGGAATACACTCACATAGATACAGGCACTGTCAGACAACCTCACACTGAGTGTTGTTGTCATCCAGGTCATCAGCAGTACCTGCATATTTCTGCTGGAGTTCCACAAGGATGCCCCCTAGGCCCAATACTGTTTCTTGCATATATCACTGACCTCCCAACGGATGTCAATTCTCGGGTCAGATTATGTTACTTTACACGAACAATCTCTAAGTACCCAGCAGGGGTTTGAGATTAACGGAAGAGAGACAGAATATTAAAATCAAAAGATAAAATTATGGTTATTAAACCAAATATTGCTTGGTCTTATATCATCTTCAGTATTTCCAATGTAAACCTAAATGTATGCCTAATCAATTCTTAATATTTTGTCAAACCTTCCAGGTATCAACAGCAAGCTTTAGGCAAGTAATGGAGCAGGCTCGAGTCTTGATATTGATGGTGTACTTACGGTGGGGTCTGATGACTGCCTTAACTTATGGACAAACAAAAGTAGCTTAGTTAGATCTGGACAATGAGGTACCTGAAAATCAAAGAAAAGAACATAGTTTAAGTGTACATCGTGAATACACTTGTAACCATGGCATTTTGAAATGCATATATCTCAAGGTTTCTTTCTTTAATAACAAACCAGGTTTCAGTGAATATCGAAAATTCCAACATGAGATTTTATTATCTGATCGCAGCTAAGGCTCTGCCTAGTTTCCAATAAAAATAGTTCTAACGAGAGTTGACATTTCCCTAGCTGATTTCGATACCCACGACTTTTGCTTTTTCTTGCGTATCATTGACATTTTGTGTGTTGGCAACTATTTATCATGTTTTGTATGTTTTTTACCCAATGACATTATGCAACGGTTGATGTTGATGTCACTGTTCATGTGCGTGACTTTTACCTTCCCACCACGAATAAGATCATATTTTCCAGCACTAATATAAACACAGGTACAGACCCAGTTGCATTCAAGTACCCCAAATAAATGCAGAACGAACGCTGAACGAACGGAAACTGAACGCAGAATCAACGCAGAATGAACGCAGAATGAAAGTTCCACGATCTATATTTTAAAAAATGCATTTCGTTCGTTTCGTTCTTTTTCAGTGTTCAGCGTTTTAAAAAACGAACGATGAATGCATTTTTTAAAATGCTAAACGCTGAAAACGAAACGAACGCAACGAACGCAAATGCATTTCGCTATTTCGGATAACTTTCAATATTATCCTTTTGAGTACATAATTGAAGTCTCGATTTAAACGAAGTGCGTTTTGCAGTATTTTAATATAAAGAAATACACTCTGTAAATGGTGTTTTTTATGCACGATTACACACTTTCATGTTTACTGATTTAAAATAGGAACTGTATTTATTGTGTAGCACAAACTTTATATCATTTCATTATAAAACTGAAATAATGTCGGTAAAATCAGACGGCATATTTTTTTTATAGTGTAAAGTAGGTTAAATGTTTGATGAAAATAACATAAACCCAGAAGAAAACAGAATAATCATCAATGTGCACCACCAAATAATGTCAACCAAAGGACACATTCTTCAATATGATCATAAACATTAGTCGCCGACTCGTGGTAAGAATTTCATGACTGGATATCATGCGTAGTTTACTCGTCAGAAATGTTGCGATTGGTAAACGCTGAACGAACGAACGCAAATGCATTTTCTCCGTTGTTCATTTAAACGCACACATTATGTTGCGTTCGTTCCGTGCATTTAAATGAACGCATAGTTTCGTTTATAAACGCTGAATGCATTCAAAAACGCAAATGATTTACATTTTAAAAATTGCATTCATAAAAATGAAATGCAAACGGAATGCAAACGGAGCGCAAACGGAACGCAAACGAAACGCAAACAGACTGCATTTTTGGGGTACTTGAACGCAACTGGGTCTGTAGCCTTATCCGGTGTGCAAGAAAATATTACGTTTACAATGCAACATCGTTAACTCCTCCACCACGGAGGCGCTGTGCATCATTATTAACGTTAGGCATAAATAGCTTAACTGTTCAACTTTGGTAAAGGCAGGGAAAATACTTATAAGGGGATACCACATCATTATATAGCAATTACAGTTTCAAAATTATGTCTGACATTTTTTGTGAGAAACAAATTCTATGTAATTTGTGAATTATTTCAAAATGGGTTCATCCTTTTTCTAATGACAGTAAATATAAACTTACAGTATAAAAATTATGTAGTTTGGGCACTTGTAAGGTTTAGGATATTATTTATATATCCCCATCGTGCACACAGTAAAATAGATTATCTTTGGCTCACATGATAAGGAAGCACATACCAGTTTAGATATAACAACTTCCTCCTCAGCCTGGGTCAGGGGTCGCATGGAGTGATACAGAAACATGGTCAGTAACTCTGGACTCAGCCACTGCTGGGAGCTACTGCCCACTACCGGGGGTTCTGCCAGAGCTACGATTCTAAAACCAGGATGGATGCATCGGATATTTCTGTAAAGAGAACAACCAATATAGAATGGATGAAATGTGCTTACACTATTTAAAGTTACTATACACATGATATACAAATGGTACAGGGAAAGATGGCAGGTGAGGGAGTTTGCAGAGGATGAAAACATGAACTTAATAATCTGATTTGCAAATTTAACTGGACTGCAAATTTACAAAAGAAAAAAACTAACTACTCAATTTGATTTGATTTTATCAATCTAAATCCGGATTTTTTTCAAGTGAATTTCATCGTTTGCAGTCTGAATAGAGAGTTTTTCAATCTAAATTACGGATTTATCATTTTGAATTTATATAAACTGTGATTTTTTTGTCTTGGGGTCTTGGGGTTGCATTTTAACAACAGATATCCTCCCCTGTCTGTGTAGTTTACCCACCTGTCAACCATATCAGTATCCGTGAGTCCACACTCAGACTTTATGGCATCAAACCGCCCCTTATCCAGCAGACGAGTCCCATCAAACAACTGCAGCTCTCGGTCATGTACTAGTCTGAAAATATACATGCAAAAATTGTTGTTTTTAATGTTTTTTAACGTACCAAAAGGCACCATCTGTCGATGCAAATGCTCGTCTGTCAACACTTTGGCATGTTGCCAAAGACATTACTTTGTGAAATGTGTGAATTGCAATTCATTTTTCTTAATATAAAAGTGGTCATAATTTTGTTAAAATAAAAGCACGAATTATATAACCTAACTCTATGATGTTGACCAATGATGCCGAATATATGTGTGAAAATTCAATCCATTATGTCATTTTTTCCTCCTGAGAAACAAGCCTATATACAAATATTTAACCAGATGATGCAGATGACGATCAAGTGGTGACAAACCTCATCAATTCTGTGTCAAACAGAGACGAGCCAAAAATGTTTTAAATCAACTAACATGATAGAGGCCAACCCAAGAAACATGTTTCCTATATATAACTCTATGTCAACTAGAAAATCATGGTTTCAAACGAACATTTAAAATTAAAATTACTAAAGTCAAACCTGCATAAAACTGTCCTTTAAGGTCACAAAATAAAGAAATTCAAAAACCGTGCACGACTTTCACTAGGAAATAAGATTCTACGAATCTTTAACATGCTCAAAGGATAGAAGCCATTACAAGTGACCGCCTGGTTTATGTCCCCATCAGACAGACAAGCCTAAGGAAGTAAGTGTTGCTGGACCCACTGGAGAAAGCTGGTGGCACTGATGAGGCTCAAACCCATGACCTCCAGATTCAGTCAACTGTTCCATCTACTGGGCCCAGTCGGCTCCTAACTGTTCTCTATATCTAGACTGTGTTCCATCTACTGGGCCCAGTCGGCTCCTAACTGATCTCTATAACTAGACTGTGTTCCATCTACTGGGCCCAGCCGGCTCCTAACAGTTCTCTATAACTAGACTGTGTTCCATCTACTGGGCCCAGCCGGCTCCTAACGGTACTCTATAACTAGACTAGATATGTGATATGTATCATCTACTGGGCCCAGACGGCCCCTAACAGTTCTTCGACTTGGATATCGATAACTAGTCTGTGTTATGAGAAGGAATGACTGTATACAAAAGTCATTTCTGTGTAATTACTGAGGCCAATATTTAAGAAATAGAGGCATTATTTTGTCTGCTCTGTTATAATTATAAATGATTACAGTGTATAAAATTAAATCAACTAACCCAATACAGACTATTAAACTGAGGCTGCAACATTTTTTAGGTCTTATATAAACATTCAATAAGATAAATAATATTAAAGGGAGTTCTGTCCAGAATTGAAACAAAAAATCAATAAATAACATATTTTTATAAAAGGATGACATTCTGACAACAATTCTCCAGATGTGAAAGAAAATATAAGAAGGATAAGTAAGTGTCTGTTGATAAGAGACTGTGAATACATAGCTTTGGGTAAGTTTGTTTTATTATTCCAGACTTCTATATACATGATATGTATTCCTCAAAATAATTTAAGGACCATGTTTAGACAATGGTCATTTTTTAAAGTACTGTAATCATGGTAATTGAACAATTTACTGTCTTCTTGCAATTTTTAAGTTTAGTTGTATTCGTTTACAATTGTTACATTACACACATGTATTAACATTTTACATGAATATGAAATCCATAATGTTAAAGATTAAGTAATTATAACTGTTCTATTTTGTGGTCCTAAAATTATTTCATTATTATTCATGTATAACTTATTCTCAGAGTACTGTTTAGATTTATTTTATTGATTTTTTGGTTCAATTCTGGAGAAAAAAAAGCTCAGTACCTACCTTTGAAGTACTGAAAATGATCCAGCATTGATCCTATGGACGCCATCTAGGACAGCCAGACTGCCTTCCAGCGCTGCCGTCACCAGGGGAGATAATCTCCAAGCCGTGTCACCATTGGCTAATGTAGTTCTTTGTTGTAGCATATCTCGAGAGGTCATATCCTAGAATTAAACAGTAAAATGCTGTTGGATTAAATCTAATCAATGGCGAACTGATCTAATAGTAATAATTCAGTTATAAATCTGAATTCACGGTTCACTCTGTGAAACTTTTATAACAACCGCTGTCCGAGGACAGCGCCCTTGACAATCAAAGTATTGTTTATTGAAAGTATTGTTTATTGAAACTATATGGTTTAAATAGCTGGTAAAAATAGCATTCAATATCACTAAAGATGCTAGCGTAAATAAGAGCCAGTTAAGTGCTCCACTGCCAGAAAGAGCATTAAAATGAATCAAGAGTGATATACACATTAGCCTATTATACACCTGTCTTGCCTCTTTCTCTGTAAGTTCAAATTAACCCAGTCCACTGAAATTTAATGGGATCACTGTTGGCATGAACTAATGGTGTTTTAGAACCTTTTTTAACTGGGTGGGTCATATCGGGTTAGAATAGGGAATGTTGATGGAGATAAAGATTATAATGTTCTCTATCCCTATCAGGGCTTTTTAACCTATTTAAGTGGGGCTGCAATTCGGCCTATTAAACCTGTATTTTTCCCCAATTCTGGGTTTAAATAAATCTCAAGCTTAAACAAAAACGAGTGTTTTTTTTGGTACTAAGAGTGACAGACTTCACAAAGTTTGTAAGTTAAAATAACAATTGTAAAACCTGATCAATATTTTACCTAAGACATACATTTTAATGAAAATGTTCCCTTAAAAAAACATTCCCTGACAACGAAAATCATGCTACATTTTTTCCCAATTTGGAGTCGCGCTTCTTTTCCCCAAAAACAGCAGGCCTAGGCCTTTTCCCATTTTTCTTGGAAAAAGCCCTGCCCATTCAATTCAAAACCATGGTATTCAGGTTTTATCTCCCATTGGGAGTGTCCTACCTCCTGTTGGTAACTAAAACTATCGCTGAAGGTGATGAATTCTCCCACTTTTTATATAAATTCTATTAAAGTAAAACAAGGATTCATAATTCTGTAAAAAATTGCAGAATTGAAAACCTTTGATGCAGAGACAATTCATATCAGCACATGTGAACTGTATGCCAAGTGTAATAACAATCCATGAAAACTGTTGGATTGAAGGCCACATGAAGTTCATTATACAATATCAGTGTGGAAAATTCTTAGTGAAACAAAAGACCACAATTGTGTAATAAATTAGGCAATCAACAACTGTGATCAAGAGGGACAAAGGTCATCAGTTGTTATGTGTATATTAAGTAGTATGGAACAATCCATTTGATACTGTTTGAGAAAAATGTATTATGGGACATTATACAGCATAAGAGTGGAAAATTCTAAGTCGAACTAAGGGCCATAATTTTGTAATAAATTAGGCAATCAACAATGTGAGATGTTGAGGGACACAAGGTCACTAATTGTTATGCATTTACGAAGTTTGGGAGCAATCCACTGGAAAGTGTTCGAGAAATGCAAGTAATAACGGGACGTGACAAAGTAATGTGTTATGTGATGAGACGTTATGGACAGCGTGATTCCCATATAGCCCCCACTTCACTTTGTGAAGCAGGGGTATAACAACAGTTGGCTATTTCTTTGGTCCCTGCCAATTGAGGCCGAGCACTGCTGGCTATTTCTTTGGTCCCTGCCAATTGAGGCCGAGCACTGCTGGCTATTTCTTTGGTCCCTGCCAATTGAGGCCGAGCACTGCTGGCTATTTCTTTGGTCCCTGCCAATTGAGGCCGAGCACTGCTGGATGCACAGAATAATTTGTAAAGTAGGTGATATGTATTAAATACCTGATATAGCATGATGGGTTCTATATGATATCCAAGAAGATCTGCAAATTTCTTCACCAGTGCTGATTTGCCACAACCCTACAATGCAAGGAATAATGCAATAACAGTATGAAGAAATTACATGGGTAGTAGCTAGGTGTGAAGATAGGGCTATGTGAGAATATAACAATCCTTCATGGGTATCTGGTAAAGATCGGGAATTCCAACCTGAGGTATAATTGTTTCAATACGAACTGAGGCTGTGCCAAGGTTCTGATTAAAACAATTATACCGAGGGCTGGAATTCCATATCTGAACCGGATACCCATGACTGATTCTTTTTCTTGCATATATCATTGACATTTTGTGCGTTGACGTCGCCAATAACTAACATTTTAATATTTTTTTACAGGATGATGACATGCATCTGTTCAAGTTACTGACGTCATTATTGATGCGCATGACTTTTATCTTCATCCATGTGTAAGATCAGGCTTTCCATCACCCATGTAAAATACAGATAACCTTATCTGGTATGCAAGAAATATGCAAAAAATCGACGCAAAAGACATCCTCAGAGATGTACTAAAAGTAAAACATTTAACGGCTTTTTCTGCAGAATCTTAACATTTTAAACATTCATGATAAATGATAAAAGAAGGTCATATCAATCGAAGTACAATGTTAGCACGCTGATGTTCATTCTAAATTTTAACTCTATATCATTTGTATCGAATTCTAAGTTAGACCCTTAAGAGTCCCATGTACCCACTTAACAATGTGAATAAACATCTAGGTGAGTTTTGAGTATGAAAATAAAACTTAAAAGGCGTAATAATTGTGCCACTCGGAGAAAATCGACATCATTTCATTTTTACGACTAACAAGTTTTTATATTTTGCAAAGTTTTATTATGCATGTGCTTTCACATCGTCGGAATCCACGCTTGATCGATAACATCATCACTCGATTAATCATGAAGAATGGATTATGGAGTGATAACGTAATCGATCAAACGTGGGTTCCGACGAAGGTGCGTTCAGGCAGCTAAGCCTTTTGTATAAAATTACTAGTCGGTCATGCAACTGCGATAATAATACATACAAGTTCCTTTTTTCAATTGTTTACAGATACAGAATACCTATAACAATGCATCCAATAAGCAAAATAAATGTTTAACTGATGGAATTGTTATTTATTCAAAATACAGAACCAAATTGTTGCGGGTTTACCGCAATACAATTCATCTTGGGTCAAAACTTCAAATGTTAAGTTGTCATAGAGGATTCCAAAAACCTTTATAATCTTTCCTCTGAGTGAGTATATTTCAATTTTGCCACCTACCTTTGACAAACGCATACAGAATAACCAGCCCCACCCCCAACCCGGGGCCGCACCAACTTTCATTCAATTATAACAACTATGGATTTTGTTTTCATTCAGCTGGTAAAGCTCACAATATTTGACAATTGACAAGAAATGTCACCAGTAAGTGACAAATTCCCACGAAAAAGTTATAATTCCTACATGGTTGGAATGTTCAGGTCAATCACGATGGTAAAAGGAAGGAAAAGTGAATTATGCACACACCACACCATTCATTGTGTTAACATTTGTGTAAAGTTTCATGGAATTCCCATAAGTTATGGCCGAGGCACGATTATTTCGGACGGAAACATGGTGCTATTACTATATTCCCCCTCGATTCGGGGGCATAAACCAAAATGTTGATAGAGTATTACCCTGGAGCCAATGACACAGAAGTCCTTGACTAGATGGGACTGTAACATGTCTGCCAGGAAGCCATCATGGTAGCTCGTCTGTACGAACTTGTCCTCACCGACACGCTTCTCCAGCGAACCAGATTCCACCTGTAAACAATAATGTAGCCAATTGGAATTCCGTTTTATTTACCTGTAAACGAAAGTGTAGTCAATTCCATTTTACTATTTTTTCTTTTACGTATAAATCAGTAATCGAATAAATTAAATATAATAATAATAATAATAATAATATAATCATTAGTTTTCTGAAAGAAAAACATAATGATCTTTAATGAATTGCTCCAACATTTAAGTTCTAGCTCCACCCCATTTGTCCATGAGGTCAAGTTCTAGCTCCACCCCATTTGTCCATGAGGTCAAGTTCTAGCTCCACCCCATTTGTCCATGAGGTCAAGTTCTAGCTCCACCCCATTTGTCCATGAGGTCAAGTTCTAGCTCCACCCCATTTGTCCATGAGGTCAAGTTCTAGCTCCACCCCATTTGTCCATGAGGTCAAGTTCTAGCTCCACCCCATTTGTCCATGAGGTCAAGTTCTAGCTCCACCCCATTTGTCCATGAGGTCAAGTTCTAGCTCCACCCCATTTGTCCATGAGGTCAAGTTCTAGCTCCACCCCATTTGTCCATGAGGTCAAGTTCTAGCTCCACCCCATTTGTCCATGAGGTCAAGTTCTAGCTCCACCCCATTTGTCCATGAGGTCAAGTTCTAGCTCCACCCCATTTGTCCATAAGGTTAAGTTCTAGCTCCACCCCATTTGTCCATGAGGTCAAGTTCTAGCTCCACCCCATTTGTCCAAGAGGTTAAGTTCTAGCTCCACCCCATTTGTCCATGAGGTCAAGTTCTAGCTCCACCCCATTTGTCCATGAGGTCAAGTTCTAGCTCCACCCCATTTGTCCATGAGGTCAAGTTCTATCTCCACCCCATTTGTCCATAGGTCAAATTCTGGCTCCACCCCATTTGTCCATAGGTCAAGTTCTAGCTCCACCCCATTTGTCCATAGGTCAAGTTTTCACCAACATTGGTCATGTGCTCATTGTTTGTAGGACTACATATGTTTTACTTACAGGTGTAAGTACATATTGCACTTTCAATTGTCTCAAACTGTATTTAAGTTTAAATTTGACAGATCAAAACTTTGTATTAACATCTCTTATACGGACTTCTCTGGCTTGTATTCCAGAATTAATAAACCACAAAACTATTGAAGATAGCCATCAGAGAGCACTTAAACATCTGCTTACCTCCTTCTAAAAGTTTTCATCTTTTTCATCCATTTTCATTTAAAAAAATTTAGACAATAATTTTGACAAAAGCATTTATAACTGAATAAAATCATGACCATGTGTTAAAGGCTAAGTCTAAGATCAAATTAGATTTTTTTACATCCTTAAACATTTTGATATGTCAAATGGTTTAAAGTAACAATATACTTCTTAAGGATATTGAATTGAATTAAATTGGGGTTTTACGGCGCACCAACACAAGAAAGGTTATATGGCGCTAAATGGCATGAACATGCTAGGCTAATCCTCCATGTACATCAATATAAAAATATAAGCAGTTTTGTGGGAGCATAAAAATGAGACTATAAGGGTGTTCCATGTAAAACTTGTGTCACCTGCCATGAGCTTATTTCAGCAAGTTACGAGCTTTGCAAGGTTTTATGTAATGGGGCATAACGCCGCAAAAATGAAAGTCAGAGTTATCGCACATGTGCAACAATATTCCTAGAGGTAAGATAAAGATGTTTGTAAAGTTTACGAACATAGGTCAAATATTTGGTTGCAGGTTAAATTGTGACGGATGACGGCAACAGACGTCAGACAAAGTGATCCCTAAGTGTCTGCCATGCTATGCAGGCAACACAAAATAGAAAAGTAAGTTACCTCAAAGTTAATTTTCTGTTTGCCAGCACTGAGTTGTACCTGTGCACTATTCTCCGCAAGCTTCTCGACTGACACCAGATGGCACTGCTTGCCAGATTTGGATGACAGGTCAAATTTCTGTACATAGTAGACACAACAAAATAAGAATGTCTGGCTATTTTATCTGATAATGTAACATTATAGATTATAAATCTGACATTTTTTATTTATATGACAAAAAATAGTTTGTGTTTTATGTAGTCACCCTTAAATTGGTTTATGATAAAACAAACACAAAATGTAACAAAATGTCATCGAATAAGCTAGGGATAATGAATGTGAGAGAGACAGTGAGAAAAAGTTAATCATCGTGAGAGAGACAGTGAGAAAGAGTTAATCATCATGAGAGAGACAGTGAGAAAGAGTTAATCATCATGAGAGAGACAGTGAGAAAGAGTTAATCATCATGAGAGAGACAGTGAGAAAGAGTTAATCATCGTGAGAGAGACAGTGAGAAAGAGTTAATCATTGTGAGAGAGACAGTGAGAAAGAGTTAATCATCGTGAGAGAGACAGGGAGAAAGAGTTAATCATCGTGAGAGAGACAGTGATAAAGAGTTATCATCAATTACAATGAGTATATTTCAAGCAGCTGTCTGACCTTGTATGACTCACTGCCAAAAGAACTGGTTTATCTGTTGTTTTGGTGACAAGGAAATGTCCCTAGAAAATGTATGTGTCCCCACAACGTAGGATTTTGGGATAGATGTCCCCACAACTACGGTAGTGTGTTAAAATCCATGCATTCTGGTATAAATGTCATAAAAAGTATTTATGGGTATGTTTCCACAAACATGGGAGGTATGGCTGGCCCCATAGACAGTCTGAAAATGAGAGTCGTTCCAGCATTACAGGGGAGTAATAAGCTACTGTAACTGTGGGGACGCTAAAAGAGAGAGACGATCATCACTTACACTGAGAGTATCAACGACAGCTGTCTGGCCCTCCTTGCCCAGCATAACGTGGTACGGATACAGTCGATGTAGCAGCGACTGCAGATTAACATCAGGCACTGTATTCTACAATACAAGAACAGTCAACACACTACAAATACTGCACACTGTTATTCTTGTAAATTTAGTATTTAGGGTAACTTGCTCCAGAGTCGACTTTCCCCTGAGTCAGATATTAATTGATGGTTAAATTTCTTCCTTTACTGGAAACTGGAAAAATTATTACTATGTGAAGGAAGGCAATTGTTACTATGTGAAGGGAGGCAACTGTTACTATGTGAAGGGAGGCAATTGTTACTATGTGAAGGGAGGCAACTGTTACTATGTGAAGGGAGGCAATTGTTACTATGTAAAGGGAGGCAATTGTTACTATGTAAAGGGAGGCAATTGTTACTATGTGAAGGGAGGCAATTGTTACTATGTAAAGGGAGGCAATTGTTACTATGTAAAGGGAGGCAATTGTTACTATGTGAAGGGAGGCAATTGTTACTATGTGAAGGGAGGCAACTGTTACTATGTGAAGGGAGGCAACTGTTACTATGTGAAGGGAGGCAATTGTTACTATGTGAAGGGAGGCAATTGTTACTATGTGAAGGGAGGCAATTGTTACTATGTAAAGGAAGGGAGGCAATTGTTACTATGTGAAGGGAGGCAATTGTTACTATGTGAAGGGAGGCAATTGTTACTATGTGAAGGGAGGCAATTGTTACTATGTAAAGGGAGGCAACTGTTACTATGTGAAGGGAGGCAATTGTTACTATGTAAAGGGAGGCAACTGTTACTATGTAAAGGGAGGCAATTGTTACTATGTGAAGGGAGGCAATTGTTACTATGTGAAGGGAGGCAATTGTTACTATGTAAAGGGAGGCAATTGTTACTATGTGAAGGGAGGCAATTGTTACTATGTGAAGGGAGGCAATTGTTACTATGTAAAGGGAGGCAATTGTTACTATGTAAAGGAAGGGAGGCAATTGTTACTATGTGAAGGGAGGCAATTGTTACTATGTAAAGGGAGGCAATTGTTACTATGTGAAGGGAGGCAATTGTTACTATGTGAAGGGAGGCAATTGTTACTATGTGAAGGGAGGCAACTGTTACTATGTGAAGGGAGGCAATTGTTACTGTGTGAAGGGAGGCAATTGTTACTATGTGAAGGGAGGCAATTGTTACTATGTAAAGGAAGGGAGGCAATTGTTACTATGTAAAGGAAGGGAGGCAATTGTTACTATGTGAAGGGAGGCAATTGTTACTATGTGAAGGGAGGCAATTGTTACTATGTGAAGGGAGGCAATTGTTACTATGTGAAGGGAGGCAACTGTTACTATGTGAAGGGAGGCAATTGTTACTATGTAAAGGGAGGCAACTGTTACTATGTGAAGGGAGGCAATTGTTACTATGTGAAGGGAGGCAATTGTTACTATGTGAAGGGAGGCAATTGTTACTATGTGAAGGGAGGCAATGTTACTATGTGAAGGGAGGCAATTGTTACTATGTGAAGGGAGGCAATGTTACTATGTGAAGGGAGGCAACTGTTACTATGTGAAGGGAGGCAATTGTTACTATGTGATGGGAGGCAACTGTTACTATGTGAAGGGAGGCAATTGTTACTATGTGAAGGGAGGCAATTGTTACTATGTGAAGGGAGGCAATGTTACTATGTGAAGGGTGGCAATTGTTACTATGTGAAGGGAGGCAATTGTTACTATGTGAAGGGAGGCAACTGTTACTGTGTGAAGGGAGGCAATTGTTACTATGTGAAGGGAGGCAATTGTTACTATGTGAAGGGAGGCAATTGTTACTATGTGAAGGGAGGCAATTGTTACTTTGTGAAGGGAGGCAACTGTTAATATGTGAAGGGAGGCAACTGTTACTATGTAAAGGGAGGCAATTGTTACTATGTGAAGGGAGGCAACTGTTAATATGTGAAGGGAGGCAACTGTTACTATGTAAAGGGAGGCAATTGTTACTATCTGATGGGAGGCAATTGTTACTATGTGAAGGGAGGCAACTGTTAATATGTGAAGGGAGGCAACTGTTACTATGTAAAGGGAAGCAATTGTTACTATGTGATGGGAGGCAACTGTTACTATGTGAAGGGAGGCAACTGTTACTATGTGAAGGGAGGCAACTGTTACTATGTGAAGGGAGGCAACTGTTACTATGTGAAGGGAGGCAATTGTTACTATGTGAAGGGAGGCAATTGTTACTATGTGAAGGGAGGCAATTGTTACTATGTGAAGGGAGGCAATTGTTACTATGTGAAGGGAGGCAATTGTTACTATGTGAAGGGAGGCAATTGTTACTATGTAAAGGGAGGCAACTGTTACTATGTGAAGGGAGGCAATTGTTACTATGTGAAGGGAGGCAATTGTTACTATGTAAAGGGAGGCAACTGTTACTATGTAAAGGGAGGCAACTGTTACTATGTAAAGGGAGGCAATTGTTACTATGTGAAGGGAGGCAACTGTTACTATCTGAAGGGAGGCAATTGTTACTATGTAAAGGGAGGCAATTGTTACTATGTGAAGGAAGGCAATTGTTACTATGTAAAGGGAGGCAATTGTTACTATGTGAAGGAAGGCAATTGTTACTATGTAAAGGGAGGCAATTGTTACTATGTGAAGGGAGGCAACTGTTACTATCTGAAGGGAGACAATTGTTACTATGTAAAGGGAGGCAATTGTTACTATGTGAAGGGAGGCAACTGTTACTATGTGAAGGGAGGCAACTGTTACTATGTAAAGGGAGGCAATTGTTACTATGTGAAGGGAGGCAATTGTTACTATGTGAAGGGAGGCAACTGTTACTATGTAAAGGGAGGCAATTGTTACTATGTGAAGGAAGGCAATCTATGTGAAGGGAGGCAACTGTTACTATGTGAAGGGAGGCAATTGTTACTATGTGATGGGAGGCAATTGTTACTATCTGAAGGGAGGCAATTGTTACTATGTGAAGGGAGGCAATTGTTACTATGTGATGGGAGGCAATTGTTACTATGTGAAGGGAGGCAACTGTTACTATGTGATGGGAGGCAACTGTTACTATGTGAAGGAAGGCAATTGTTACTATGTGAAGGGAGGCAATTGTTACTATGTGAAGGGAGGCAATTGTTACTATGTAAAGGGAGGCAACTGTTACTATGTAAAGGGAGGCAATTGTTACTATGTGAAGGGAGGCAATTGTTACTATCTGAAGGAAGGCAATTGTTACTATGTAAAGGGAGGCAATTGTTACTATGTAAAGGGAGGCAATTGTTACTATGTAAAGGGAGGCAATTGTTACTATGTAAAGGGAGGCAATTGTTACTATGTAAAGGGAGGTAACTGTTACTATGTGAAGGGAGGCAACTGTTACTATGTGAAGGAAGGCAATTGTTACTATGTGAAGGGAGGCAATTGTTACTATGTGAAGGGAGGCAATTGTTACTATGTAAAGGGAGGCAACTGTTACTATGTAAAGGGAGGCAATTGTTACTATGTGAAGGGAGGCAATTGTTACTATCTGAAGGAAGGCAATTGTTACTATGTAAAGGGAGGCAATTGTTACTATGTAAAGGGAGGCAATTGTTACTATGTAAAGGGAGGCAATTGTTACTATGTGAAGGGAGGCAATTGTTACTATGTAAAGGGAGGCAACTGTTACTATGTAAAGGGAGGCAATTGTTACTATGTGAAGGGAGGCAATTGTTACTATCTGAAGGAAGGCAATTGTTACTATGTAAAGGGAGGCAATTGTTACTATGTAAAGGGAGGCAATTGTTACTATGTAAAGGGAGGCAATTGTTACTATGTAAAGGGAGGCAATTGTTACTATGTAAAGGGAGGTAACTGTTACTATGTAAAGGGAGGCAATTGTTACTATGTAAAGGGAGGCAATTGTTACTATGTAAAGGGAGGTAACTGTTACTATGTGAAGGGAGGCAACTGTTACTATGTGAAGGGAGGCAATTGTTACTATGTGAAGGGAGGCAATTGTTACTATGTGAAGGGAGGCAATTGTTACTATGTAAAGGGAGGCAATTGTTACTATGTAAAGGGAGGCAATTGTTACTATGTAAAGGGAGGTAACTGTTACTATGTGAAGGGAGGCAACTGTTACTATGTGAAGGGAGGCAATTGTTACTATGTGAAGGGAGGCAATTGTTACTATGTGAAGGGAGGCAACTGTTACTATGTGAAGGGAGGCAACTGTTACTATGTGAAGGGAGGCAATTGTTACTATGTGAAGGGAGGCAATTGTTACTATGTGAAGGGAGGCAACTGTTACTATGTGAAGGGAGGCAACTGTTACTATGTGAAGGGAGGCAATTGTTACTATGTAAAGGGAGGCAATTGTTACTATGTGAAGTGAGGCAATTGTTACTATGTGAAGGGAGGCAACTGTTACTATGTAAAGGGAGGCAATTGTTACTATGTAAAGGGAGGCAATTGTTACTGTGTGAAGGGAGGCAATTGTTACTATGTGAAGGAAGGCAATTGTTACTATGTAAAGGGAGGCAATTGTTACTATGTAAAGGGAGGCAATTGTTACTATGTGAAGGGAGGCAATTGTTACTATGTGAGGGAGGCAATTGTTACTATGTGAAGGGAGGCAATTGTTACTATGTAAAGGGAGGCAATTGTTACTATGTGAAGGGAGGCAATTGTTACTATGTGAAGGGAGGCAACTGTTACTATGTGAAGGGAGGCAACTGTTACTATGTGAAGGGAGGCAACTGTTACTATGTGAAGGGAGGCAACTGTTACTATGTAAAGGGAGGCAATTGTTACTATGTGAAGGGAGGCAACTGTTACTATGTGAAGGGAGGCAATTGTTACTATGTGAAGGGAGGTAACTGTTACTATGTGAAGGGAGGCAACTGTTACTATGTGAAGGGAGGCAATTGTTACTATGTGAAGGGAGGCAATTGTTACTATGTGAAGTGAGGCAATTGTTACTATGTGAAGGGAGGCAACTGTTACTATGTGAAGGGAGGCAACTGTTACTATGTGAAGGGAGGCAATTGTTACTATGTGAAGGGAGGCAATTGTTACTATGTGAAGGGAGGCAACTGTTACTATGTGAAGGGAGGCAATTGTTACTATGTGAAGGGAGGCAATTGTTACTATGTAAAGGGAGGCAATTGTTACTATGTGAAGGGAGGCAACTGTTACTATGTAAAGGGAGGCAATTGTTACTATGTGAAGGGAGGCAATTGTTACTATGTAAAGGGAGGCAATTGTTACTATGTGAAGGGAGGCAATTGTTACTATGTGAAGGGAGGCAATTGTTACTATGTGAAGGGAGGCAACTGTTACTATGTAAAGGGAGGCAATTGTTACTATGTGAAGGGAGGCAATTGTTACTATGTAAAGGGAGGCAATTGTTACTATGTGAAGGGAGGCAATTGTTACTATGTAAAGGGAGGCAATTGTTACTATGTGAAGGGAGGCAATTGTTACTATGTAAAGGGAGGCAATTGTTACTATGTGAAGGGAGGCAATGTTACTATGTGAAGGGAGGCAATTGTTACTATGTAAAGGGAGGCAATTGTTACTATGTGAAGGGAGGCAATTGTTACTATGTGAAGGGAGGCAACTGTTACTATGTAAAGGGAGGCAATGTTACTATGTGAAGGGAGGCAATTGTTACTATGTAAAGGGAGGCAATTGTTACTATGTGAAGGGAGGCAATTGTTACTATGTGAAGGGAGGCAATTGTTACTATGTAAAGGGAGGCAATTGTTACTATGTAAAGGAAGGGAGGCAATTGTTACTATGTAAAGGGAGGCAATTGTTACTATGTGAAGGGAGGCAATTGTTACTATGTGAAGGAAGGGAGGCAATTGTTACTATGTAAAGGGAGGCAATTGTTACTATGTAAAGGGAGGCAATTGTTACTATGTGAAGGGAGGCAATTGTTACTATGTGAAGGGAGGCAATTGTTACTATGTAAAGGGAGGCAATTGTTACTATGTAAAGGAAGGGAGGCAATTGTTACTATGTAAAGGGAGGCAATTGTTACTATGTGAAGGGAGGCAATTGTTACTATGTGAAGGGAGGCAATTGTTACTATGTAAAGGAAGGGAGGCAATTGTTACTATGTAAAGGGAGGCAATTGTTACTATGTAAAGGGAGGCAATTGTTACTATGTGAAGGGAGGCAATTGTTACTATGTAAAGGAAGGGAGGCAATTGTTACTATGTAAAGGGAGGCAATTGTTACTATGTAAAGGAAGGGAGGCAATTGTTACTATGTGAAGGGAGGCAATTGTTACTATGTGAAGGGAGGCAATTGTTACTGTGTGAAGGGAGGCAATTGTTACTATGTGAAGGGAGGCAATTGTTACTATGTGATGGAAGGCAATTGTTACTATGTAAAGGGAGGCAATTGTTACTATGTGAAGGGAGGCAATTGTTACTATGTAAAGGAAGGGAGGCAATTGTTACTATGTAAAGGGAGGCAATTGTTACTATGTAAAGGAAGGGAGGCAATTGTTACTATGTGAAGGGAGGCAATTGTTACTATGTGAAGGGAGGCAATTGTTACTGTGTGAAGGGAGGCAATTGTTACTATGTGAAGGGAGGCAATTGTTACTATGTGATGGAAGGCAATTGTTACTATGTAAAGGGAGGCAATTGTTACTATGTGAAGGGAGGCAATTGTTACTGTGTGAAGGGAGGCAACTGTTACTATGTGAAGGGAGGCAATTGTTACTATCTGAAGGGAGGCAATTGTTACTATGTGAAGGAAGGCAATTGTTACTATGTAAAGGGAGGCAATTGTTACTATGTGAAGGGAGGCAATTGTTACTATGTGAAGGGAGGCAATTGTTACTATGTAAAGGGAGGCAATTGTTACTATGTAAAGGAAGGGAGGCAATTGTTACTATGTGAAGGGAGGCAATTGTTACTATGTGATGGGAGGCAATTGTTACTGTGTGAAGGGAGGCAATTGTTACTATGTGAAGGGAGGCAATTGTTACTATGTAAAGGGAGGCAATTGTTACTATGTAAAGGGAGGCAATTGTTACTATGTAAAGGAAGGGAGGCAATTGTTACTATGTGAAGGGAGGCAATTGTTACTATGTGATGGGAGGCAATTGTTACTGTGTGAAGGGAGGCAATTGTTACTATGTAAAGGGAGGCAATTGTTACTATGTAAAGGAAGGGAGGCAATTGTTACTATGTGAAGGGAGGCAATTGTTACTATGTGATGGGAGGCAATTGTTACTGTGTGAAGGGAGGCAATTGTTACTATGTGAAGGGAGGCAATTGTTACTATGTAAAGGGAGGCAATTGTTACTATGTGAAGGGAGGCAATTGTTACTATGTGAAGGGAGGCAATTGTTACTATGTGAAGGGAGGCAATTGTTACTATGTGAAGGGAGGCAACTGTTACTATGTGAAGGGAGGCAATTGTTACTATGTGAAGGGAGGCAACTGTTACTATGTGAAGGGAGGCAATTGTTACTATGTGAAGGGAGGCAATTGTTACTATGTGAAGGGAGGCAACTGTTACTATGTGAAGGGAGGCAATTGTTACTATGTGAAGGGAGGCAATTGTTACTATGTGAAGGGAGGCAATTGTTACTATGTGAAGGGAGGCAATTGTTACTATGTGAAGGGAGGCAATTGTTACTATGTGAAGGGAGGCAATTGTTACTATGTGAAGGGAGGCAATTGTTACTATGTGAAGGGAGGCAATTGTTACTATGTGAAGGGAGGCAATTGTTACTATGTGAAGGGAGGCAATTGTTACTATGTGAAGGGAGGCAATTGTTACTATGTGAAGGGAGGCAATTGTTACTATGTGAAGGGAGGCAATTGTTACTATGTGAAGGGAGGCAATTGTTACTATGTGAAGGGAGGCAATTGTTACTATGTGAAGGGAGGCAATTGTTACTATGTGAAGGGAGGCAATTGTTACTATGTGAAGGGAGGCAACTGTTACTATGTGAAGGGAGGCAACTGTTACTATGTGAAGGGAGGCAACTGTTACTATGTGAAGGGAGGCAATTGTTACTATGTAAAGGAAGGCAACTGTTACTATGTGAAGGGAGGCAATTGTTACTATGTGAAGGGAGGCAACTGTTACTATGTGAAGGGAGGCAACTGTTACTATGTGAAGGGAGGCAACTGTTACTATGTGAAGGGAGGCAATTGTTACTATGTGAAGGGAGGCAACTGTTACTATGTGAAGGGAGGCAACTGTTACTATGTGAAGGGAGGCAACTGTTACTATGTGAAGGGAGGCAATTGTTACTATGTGAAGGGAGGCAATCCAATGATATTCTTTGATTCAAAACAATAAGAATTATCTCCATCTATTGAGTTTGAAAGTTACCTTTATAGTCTGACTCAAGGGCAGATACCATTATTACCATGTTCAACTTTGGAGCATCTAAAATGTTCCTACTCTGAAGATGAACACTGAAGTCGGAAACCAATACCTTAACATTTTACAGATGAAGACACACTAAAATGTGTATATTTTGTTAGGAAATTTAATATAATCATAAAGGAAAACACAGGCAATTTCTTTTTTTAAATAACTGTAACAAACAAGCAATTTCTATGAGCAACTGTTGAAGTTGCAAAAATGAGGTCTGATTCAAGGGCAATTTTGTTGGGTAAGAAAAATATGACGTAATCCCATCAAACATGCTGGTAACAATAAATAGTTGATAGAATGATGTTTAACACTGAGGCAGATGCCAACAGTTTTCAGCAAGCAGGAGCATGAACACAGACAGAAATGCCTAACTATAAAGTGTTCAAATCAAGGACTAGTTACCCTCCAAGGAGAATAAATGTTAAATACAAGATATGCAAAGGTATTGTAACAATGGCTATCTGATTATTATTTGTTATACATGTTTTGAAAATGGGAGCAATCATAAACATACGAGTATTTTTGCAACGTGTCGGAGATTGGTGATGGGGAAGTCTGGCAGTCCAAGAGAGGTAGACTCCTTGGTCAACATTGTGGAGGCAAACATCAACATCTGAGACAATCTGAAACATATGATAGAAGTTTGGTTTGTCAGCCATAGCACAAAATGTTAAAGGCACAATAGCTCATTGTAACAGTAGCACAAAATGTTAAAGGCACAATAGCTCATTGTAACAGTAGCACAAAAGTTAAAGGCACAATAGCTCATTGTAACAGTAGCACAAAAGTTAAAGGCACAATAGCTCATTGTAACAGTAGCACAAAAGTTAAAGGCACAATAGCTCATTGTAACAGTAGCACAAAAGTTAAAGACACAATAGCTCATTGTAACAGTAGCACAAAAGTTAAAGGCACAATAGCTCATTGTAACAGTAGCACAAAAGTTAAAGGCACAATAGCTCATTGTAACAGTAGCACAAAAGTTAAAGGCACAATAGCTCATTGTAACAGTAGCACAAAAGTTAAAGGCACAATAGCTCATTGTAACAGTAGCACAAAAGTTAAAGGCACAATTGCTCATTGTAACAGTAGATACGAAGCCATGTATGTTTGCGGTCAATAATAAAGTGACATAATAATGCTACAAAGTCATTTGTAAACAAAGTCAGTGATAAAAATAAACTAATGTTGGAAACATACTTTTATAGGTTATCGAAAACCATTCTCATTTCAATGAAAAGGGAGGTACTTTTAAAAATATGAAATCTGCAACGTTTTTGTTTGAGAATAACAATGTCTGTGAACACATTTTAGCGGTTTTCGAAAATGACAGAATGGACAATTCTTGTCAATGCCAAATATTGAATTTGTTAAAGGAATACATTGTATAACAAAATAAGTTCGTTTTTTTATTATATGGGAGGTAATTCTGATACTTTGCTTAGAAAATAATAAAACAGATTTTTTAAAAAAACACATCCTAACCTAGCATTTCTAAAAGCTTCAAACAATTATATCAATGTTCATATATTGAAGCTATGTCCTTAAAAAGGTGTGCTGAACTTGTTTTGTTCAGTATACTAGTGCAATGGAAACCATTACTGTATTCATACCTATAAGCACCCTGGTTGCTTAAATAATTTTGAAAAAGGGGAATTTATCAAGAAACATTACAAATCTTTTCCCTTTTAAAACTGAGCACCGCCATATCCCAGGTGCCATAAACCTAGTATTAAAAACTGCCATATAACTACATGTATACCATGCAACAGACAAATTAAAACATTTCTTAGACAGCCCAAGTATCGACCTATGTTGACTGACGATTAATAACAAACAATTTGAAAAGCATACAGGAGGTGCTTACAGTGGCTGGGGCGATTAAAGGGATAACTATATTAAGTACTGAAGGGAACATTTCAGAATTTATACTACTAGTAACTATATACGTGTGTAGATCCTTTTCAGTTCATTTGAGTGCTTACTTTCAGTGTCAATTCTTATGGATGACGGGAGGGATACATACACCCGGGAAAAAGTGGGTGATTTGCCTCTACCACAAAACAATAGACCATGATATATAGTCTTAAAAATGTGCTGAAAATGACGTAAAACACCATTCAACTAACCTAATTTTTCAAGAAATAACACTGTAGAATGATTAGTCATTTCTTTTATTTGAAGTTTTCATTATTTGAAGTTTTCAAAGTCAGACTGTAATGGGTGAACGAAGCTATACAGAAGCAAAAGAGGAATATACTGATAAGACAGATCACAGTACCTGTCCGACCTCACATCTGGGGCACTCTCTTGGAGAATTTCCAGCTGTTCCTGTATATATAATATATATAACAACATCTTACATAGCAGTTTATTTGAAAAACTCACGATCTACATAAGAAACTCATGATTTATGAATTTTTATGATCACTATAAAAAGTATTTAAAAGGGAGATAATTCAGAGATAAAATTGAACAAATATCTTGCAGACACCATAATTACATAAATACAAGAAGTATATATGACAATGAGTTAGAGATAGAGAATGTGATTTACCAGTATCGGTAGACATTATCTCATTGAATGAACTGAATGTTGTTTAATGGCTTAACATGCTGAGTTAGAGGACTGACTCAGATACACAGGACCGCCGGGCTTAGGTCCCAATCCTACGGACGAGGCTAAGGAAATGTCTTGCCTAAGAAAACATCAAAATAACCCAGTGGCATCAGTGTGTCTTGAACCCGCGATCTCCGGACTTAGATTCGTACATGCTGTCCACTGGGCCACCGCAGCCCACTTCACAAGCATAATGAGCTCCATTACGTCTGGTCATGGGGGACAAGTGACACCAAACAAATTATTAACACTTACATTAAAAGGTATTGGGTTCACATCTCTGGCCTGGAACCTTGACCTCAGGGGCGGGTCTAGTGGGTTGCCTTGGTATCGGGGCACAGGCAAACCAAGGGCAATAACTCTGAATCTCTCACTGACTCTCACAAGCTTGAGTTCATCCAGTTCTTCTCGTGTGTGGTCCTGGTGTTAAACATGGCATTAGAAAATATGTATGTCAGTCATAAAAAGAACTGAGTTTCAGATAAAAAAAAAAAGAAAACAGTTTATACAATATTTTGAATTAAATTCAATCAATTTAATGGTGTGAAAGCAAAACAATACACTGGATATATACCAAGTATATATACAACAAACAAGACAAAAATGCAACCAAGCTATTTTAAGCAATACAACTGACCTACTGTAAGGGAGATAACTGACCTACTGTAAGGGAGATAACTGACATACTGTAAGGGAGACAACTGACATACTGTAAGGGAGATAACTGACATACTGTAAGGGAGACAACTGACCTACTGTAAGGGAGATAACTGACCTACTGTAAGGGAGATAACTGACCTACTGTAAGGGAGATAACTACAAGTCATACACCTTTCTACAAAAATTGTTCTTAACTTTCCATCGCCATTTTGAGTAACACACATTTTGTGGATATTTTAACGAAATTTGAACTAAAATATAGATAGTGCTGAGAAACTTGTTACGAATATATTTCCTAATGAAAAAACAGGTTTTCAGTGATTTTCTTTGACAAATATTTAGGACAGGAATCAAACGAAATAAGAACTAACTCCATTCCTGCTTAAACTGACCCTTATCAAACCCTGGTATGTTCAGGGTTGTGCAATTTAGGAAATGTATTATTCTCATCAACTTTGTATTTCAAAACGTCCCGTGTTCTTCAAATTTAGTGGCGTAATGTTTTGCAAGGAGTTAACCAGACTAAAAATATATCTTAGTAAGGAACAGCTTTCTTTGTGCAAGAAAATTCTTTTACTTAAAATACCTGTAGAAGCTTATCGTATCTTTCGGCCGCCACCAGGAAGCGACCATCTTCCAGCTGCATCTCACGGTTCTCGAGTAGATTGTTCAAGATGGGCAGAACATTTCTCTCTGCCTTCTCTATCCCCTCGAGTACAAGCATGTGACCATTCACCGCAGCACGAACTGCACACTGGAAATAGGAAAAACAGGAGATAAAAACGAAATAATAAAACTTGAATCCTTTATTATTTAAAGGGACACACCCAATCATGATTTTTCTAAAACTCGTGGCGTTACTCAAGATTTTCTACATAATTTGCATTTGTTCAATCGTTATTATGTTTTTGCGTATGTTTAACTGTTTATTATATTGCACCAATAATATATTAAAACCTATGGCAGATTAACGAAGACTAACTGAAGAATCTAAAATTTATTTAATTATATGCAAGCAAGTTTCAAGTTAAAATGATACTGGATAAATAAATCGAGACACCGACTTCAACGCTCGATAAAACATTCAAGATTGCTGTGTGTCCCTTTAAAGATGTTTTGAGTCAGAAAAAGTTAATATAAGATTTTCGAAGAAATAAAAATTATGGGGATTGCACGTGCCAGTAACACATCATATTACGTTATCTTGGGACATTAATCCCAGAGGGAGATGAGAGGAAGTTTCCCAACAGACTTGATTCCATCAGAAAACAAACACATGTGGGGCAGAGGTATTGAAATACTATTTTAAAAGCGTAAGTACTCAATAAAGCTAGGGATTCCTAGTGCGGCATACCTGGTCCAGATAGAAGGCCGTGCCTGAGCGAATCTCTCTCCTCTGTTTGAGGTCTGCCTCCGTCGTGTCTCGGGACAGTGAAACATACTCTGCTTCACGCTTCGTCAGTTCCTGAAGTAACGTACATGAATCAAGTAGACATCAATCTGTGTGTAATGCAAACATGGAAGAACAGTTAATTGTGTATTTCATATACCTTATTTCCTAGTGCAAGAAGTAGGTCAAGGTAATTCCTACTGACCTACTTTTCATAGTAACATACTGTTGCCATGCAGATGTAAAACATGTGTGAAGTTTAAAAGTTCTATGGCCTTTGCTGTCTGAGACAAAGACTTACTAAAATCTAAAAAAAAATGATTGTAAAATGTAAACATAAAACTTGAATGTAAATTACCAATTTTCAAAGTGGAAAAAATATAGTAAGTCAAGTTGGTAGGAACATATTGCTGTGTGTACAAAGTTTAAAAGCATTATGGCTTTTGGTATTGGATGAATAGACTTCATAAACAAATTTTCAATTGATTGTATGATAAAATCATAGCAAAATTTAATATCTGATTGATAGTATACCTAAAGCATACACTTTAGCAAAGTTTTCTCTTAAAAAGCATTTCCCTAAATTCCCAAAAATGACAGGAGACAAATCAGTAAGGCCAAAAAGAAAATCAGATGTGTATTTCCGATTATTTCCGATTGCCCAACCGACCCTCTTTTTTTTTTCAACCCCAAAAGATTTATGCCAAATTGAAGAAGAAAAAAATCAATTTGTTCTGAACGATGATTTATCACATAGCTTACAACATGGTAGCAAAACATAACACCATTCTATATTTTTGGTAATCCACTGGGCACTGGTGGTATAACTATGCAAATTATTACAGATTTAAACAGCAAAAGTGTAAAATATTTAAGCCATATGATTTGCCTGGAATGTCATTGATACATTCAGAGTTGAACGTTTCATGTAAACAATGAAACGCTAATAAACTATTATTAAACCTATTAGTAAAATGCATGTTAAACAATGGTCTTCTGGTTTAAAGTGTCCTATAATTTGTAACAGTAACACATAATTTAACTGGGGCAGTCTTATATAGAGGTAATATAATTTTTTTAATCAGCCAGAGAGGCACTGTTTAAAGACTGACGGTCTTCTTGAACTTTACGATCACTGGTAAGTGTGGAGTGCCCACTATTTAGTTGTACACACAGTAGCGTAAACTGGAACAAAGGCAAGTGTGAACTATTTGATCGGCTGCCACTAAATTGGGACAATTTTATGCTTGATTGTTCAATCAATATGAAACAATAGTCAATACAAAAGGTGCGATTACTCAAAATATTGGTACAATTTTAGAATGAAGTTGCCTTTATTACTTATTCTATACATGATAGTCGTGGTGTATGTAGCTTTTCTGAGTTTTGTCTCACAATGCAACGCGATCTTTCTAGCTTCTTTGGAACCCCTGTTAACAGGAAACAACCAGAGACTGAGTCACATACTCCAACATGCATTTATTCTGTCCTTTTTAAAATTTCAGTCTTGACAATTTTTAACAAGAGGCCCAAGAGGGCCTGTGGACGCTCTACTGGCTAATATGGCTCTTATAACATCAATGAAGCGAGTGACTGCCATTAAAGTTTTTTTGAAAGTTTCGGGCAAAAAACAGCTTTTTAACTAAATCAAGGGCCATAACTAAAGAATCTGGTAAAGTTTGGTAAAGATCAGATAAAAAATGATGGCCCTACCGTATTAACGAGGCAAAATATAACATGTTTAACTAAATCAAGAGCCATAACTCCTCTGTTACTGGTCTGACTGGTCCAACATAGAGCTAAAAAAAAATAAAAAAATAAAAATAATTAATAATAAAAACAAGAGGGCCAAGATGGCCCTATATCGATCACCTGAGTAATTGTCCATTATCCAACTTCTTTAAAATCTTATGATCATATACAATCTGTACAAGTTTGGTTAAGATTGTCCAAGAAATGTGGCCTCTGTTGTTTACCAACATTTATATAAAGACACTGACAAAGTTTGGTAAAGATCAAAGACAAAATGAAGGTGCTAGAGTGTAACCTCAGGGTCATCATTTGAACAAACTTGGTAGAGGATCATAAGCTTACAGAAAATGCAAAATATTGAACATCTGGCTCAAGCAGTTTCAGAGAAGAAGATTTTTTAAGTTTTTCCCTATACAAGTCTATGAAAAACTGTGACCCCCGGGGCGGGGCCAGATTTGACACCAGGGTCACCATTTGAACAAACTTGGTAGAGGATAATAAGCTTATAGAAAATGCAAAATATTGAACAAGTGGCTCAAGCAGTTTCAGAGAAGAAGATTTTTTAAAGTTTTTCCCTATACAAGACTATGTAAAACATGTGACCCCTGGGGTGGGGCCAAATGTAACCCTAGCATCACCATTTGATCAAACTTGATAGAGAGAGAGGACTATTAGCTTATAGCAAATGCAAAATATTGAACATCTGGCTCAAGCAGTTTCAGAGAAGAAGATTTTTAAGTTTTCCCTATACAAGTCTATGTAAAACATGTGACCCCTAGGGCGGGGCCAAATGTAACCCCAGGGTCACCATTAGAACAAACTTGGTAAAGGACCATAATCTTATAGTAAATGCAAAATACTAAACGTCTGGCTCTTGTAGTTTCAGAGAAGAAGATGTGACCCCAGGGTCACCATTTGAACAAACTTGGTAAAGGACTATAATCTTGTAGTAAATGCAAAATATTAAACCTCTGGCTCTTGTAGTTTCAGAGAAGATTTTTTTTGTTTTTCCTATATAAGTCTATGTAAAACTGTGACCCCCGGGGCGGGGCCAAATTTGACACCAGGATCACCATTTGAACAAACTTTGTAAAGGACCATAAGCTTATAGCAAATGCAAAACATTAAACCTCTGGCTCTTGCAGTTTCAGAGAAGAAGATTTTTTAAGTTTTTCCATATACATGTCTATGTTAAACATGTGACCCTTGGGGCGGTGTCAAATGTGACCCGAGGGTCACCATTTGAACAAACTTGGTAAAGGACCATAAGCTTTAAAGAAAATGCAAAATATCAACCTCTGGATCTTGTAGTTTCAAGAGAAGAATTTTATTTATTTATTCCTATATAGTCTATGTAAAACTGTGACCCCGGGCTTGCAACTTACTGACCCCAGGTCACCATTTGAACAAACTTAGTAGTGAGACCATAAGCAGATGCTACCTGAATACATGAGAGATCTTAGCCTTGTGGTTTCAGAGACGAGATTTTTTACAGTTTTTTCCTATATGTCAAGAAAAAACTGCCAAAAACCAAAATACCACAATGGACCCCCGGTCATGATACCTTTTTGACCCGGACTTCTTAGAACAAACTCTGATCAAGTCTAAGGCGTTGTCGATCATTTTAAAAGAAAAACTGTTGAAATCTGTCGGTGGTTCTGAGAGAAGATTTTTTAAGGTTTCGACCATATATGGTAATGGCGGCCATCTCGGATGTCGCTCAGACCTAATTTAACAAATTTAAAAAACAATCATCTACAGGATCATCCATGTGAAGTTTGGTCAAAATTAGCCAAGCTGTTTCTGAGGAGAAGTTGTTTGAAGAAAAGTTAACGACGGACGACGACGACGGACGACGGACGATGGACGAAGAGTGATCCCAATAGATCACCTTGAGCCTTCGGCTCAGGTGATCTAAAAATCTAAAAAATATATCAAAAAAAATAATATATATATAATAATTACAAAAAAAATATTCTAAAAACATAAATATTGAAAAAAATAAAATAAAAAAATTAAAAAATAATTAAATCAGATGCAAAATCAAGGCCCTATCGTATGACGAGGCAAATTGTAGCATTTTTAACAAAATCAAGGGCCATAACTCCGCTGTTACTGATTCGATCTGGCTGGTTTTCGAACCTGACCAAGCTTTCATAGACATTAACAATCTGATAAAGTTTGGTAAAGATCGGATGATTGTCTTAACGAGGCAAAATATAGCATTTTGAACTAAATCAAGTGCCATAACTCCGCTGTTACTGGTCCGATATGAATGGTTTTCGAACCTGTCCGAGCTTCCATTGATATTAACAATCTGATAAAGTTTGGTAAAGATCAGATGAACAATGAAGCCCCTATCGTCTTAACGAGGCAAAATATAGCATTTTTAACTAAATTAAAGGGCCATAACTCCGCTGTTACTAATCCGATATGGCTGGTTTTCGAACTTGTCCGAGCTTTCATTGATATAATCAATCTGATAAAGTTTGGTAAAGATCGGATGAACAATGAAGCTCCTATCGTCTTAACGAGGCAAAATATAGCATTTTTAACTAAATCAAGGGCCATAACTCCGCTGTTACTGGTCCGATATGGTTGGTTTTCAAACTCGTTCGAGCTTTCAACAACATTAACAATCTGATAAAGATTGGTAAAGATCGAATGAACAACGAAGCCTCTATCGTCTTAACAAGGCAAAATATAGCATTTTTAACTAATTCAAGGGCCATAACTCTGCTGTTACTGGTCCGATCTGGCTGGTTTTCGAACTTGTCCGAGATTTCATTGATATTAACAATGTGGTAAAGTTTGGTAAAGATAGGATGAAAAATGAAGGTCTTAACGAGACAAAATATAGTGTATAGCATTTTTAACTAAATCAAGGGCCATAACTCCGCTGTTACTTGCCCGATATGGCTGGTTTTCGAACTCATCCGAGCTTTCATTGATATTAACAGCCTGTTAAAGTTTGGTTAAGATCAGATGAAAAATGAAGGCCTTATCGTCTTAACGATACAAAAGTTAACGCCGACGACGGACGGATGACGGACAACTCGGCATCCCATAAGCTCTGCCAGTAGAGCTAAAAGTTAAATTACATTAAATTGAATACAATTTTTAAAAAGTTTTGAATATTGTGCAACTCAACTTTTAATTGTAAGCACTAAAGCAGAATGCAGCATGCATATGATATGGAAATATTGATACCCTATAGGTTAATATTGAAGCATACTCTTTTAACTTACTTTTGATGTGTATGCAAACGCGAGGATTTAGCGCCTTTATTTAAAGTTCCAAAATATCTCGGCAAAAGTCTGGATAAAGACATTCTATTCTGGCTGAAGAATTCTTTAGGGCTTTAACCAGATTTGGCTAAAGGGTTTAAAATCCTAGTGCTAGCCTAGACATGAATCGGGGTCCTACACCTCTGCCTCAGACCTCTAGCGGGATTTGCAGTGGTTGTATTCTACCCCAGCACAGGGAGGACTTTATCAACAAACTTGAATGTAAATGACAAAGTGCAAACAGGTGAAAGTCATTCATGCAAGGGACATACTGCGTCATGTAGATGTAGACAAGTGTGAGGTATGAGAGCGACATACTGCGTCAGGTAGATGTAGACAAGTGTGAGGTATGAGATGAAGGCAAGTGTGAGGTATGAGAGCGACATACTGCATCAGGTAGATGTAGACAAGTGTGAGGTATGAGATGTAGGCAAGTGTGAGGTATGAGAGCGACATACTGCGTCATGTAGATGTAGACAAGTGTGAGGTATGAGAGCTCTAGATGTAGAAAAGTGTGAGGTATGAGAGCTCTAGATGTAGACAAGTGTGAGGTATGAGAATGTAGATGTAGACAAGTGTGAGGTATGAGAATGTAGATGTAGACAAGTGTGAGGTATGAGAATGTAGATGTAGACAAGTGTGAGGTATGAGAATGTAGATGTAGACATGTGTGAGGTATGAGAATGTAGATGTAGACAAGTGTGAGGTATGAGAATGTAGATGTAGACAAGTGTGAGGTATGAGAATGTAGATGTAGACAAGTGTGAGGTATGAGAATGTAGATGTAGACAAGTGTGAGGTATGAGAATGTAGATGTAGACAAGTGTGAGGTATGAGAATGTAGATGTAGACAAGTGTGAGGTATGAGAATGTAGATGTAGACAAGTGTGAGGTATGAGAATGTAGATGTAGACAAGTGTGAGGTATGAGAATGTAGATGTAGACAAGTGTGAGGTATGAGAATGTAGATGTAGACAAGTGTGAGGTATGAGAATGTAGATGTAGACAAGTGTGAGGTATGAGAATGTAGATGTAGACAAGTGTGAGGTATGAGAATGTAGATGTAGACAAGTGTGAGGTATGAGAATGTAGATGTAGACATGTGTGAGGTATGAGAATGTAGATGTAGACAAGTGTGAGGTATGAGAATGTAGATGTAGACAAGTGTGAAGTATGAGAATGTAGATGTAGACAAGTGTGAGGTATGAGAATGTAGATGTAGACATGTGTGAGGTATGAGAATGTAGATGTAGACAAGTGTGAGGTATGAGAATGTAGATGTAGACAAGTGTGAGGTATGATAATGTAGATGTAGACAAGTGTGAGGTATGAGAATGTAGATGTAGACAAGTGTGAGGTATGAGAATGTAGATGTAGACAAGTGTGAGGTATGAGAATGTAGATGTAGACAAGTGTGAGGTATGAGATGTAGACAAGTGTGAGGTATGAGATGTAGACAAGTGTGAGGTATGAGATGTAGACAAGTGTGAGGTATGAGAGAGACAAGTGTGAGGTATGAGATGTAGACAAGTGTGAGGTATGAGATGTAGACAAGTGTGAGGTATGAGAATGTAGATGTAGACAAGTGTGAGGTATGAGAATGTAGATGTAGACAAGTGTGAGGTATGAGAATGTAGATGTAGACAAGTGTGAGGTATGAGAATGTAGATGTAGACAAGTGTGAGGTATGAGATGTAGATGTAGACAAGTGTGAGGTATGAGATGTAGATGTAGACAAGTGTGAGGTATGAGAGCTCTAGAGTTTCTGGTGTCTGAAAATTTGACTTTAAAGAAAACATTTTTTGAATGGACAGATGGTCCGATGTACGGACAATATACATGTATGCACACTCCCCTTTCCTAGCGGGGAAACAAATCTATAAAAAAGATAATTTGGAAATAAACGGTAAAACCTTTAAAAATATGTGTGCCATGTCTTTGCAAGTAAAACATATGCTTGATCTGGTTCAATATCATTAAACCATATTAATTTTCACAATTCATAATTGTTAAATTTGTTTGATTTTTCCTTAGTAAAAGGTTTGTGATGCTTATTTTCCCAACTGTAAGGGCCCTGTCCCCATTCCCAAAAGGCTCAAAAAGAACACAGCAGATGGAGCATGGCAATCTGTGAAAGCTGAGGTCAGTAACAAACGTGTACTGGTAAGCAACACTAATTGATTAGCTTGGTTATCTAGAGCAGTTGTTAACAAACACTATCATACCAAATACATCATGGCGATCTGGCGACGAAGAGGTCCAGGTGATCCAATCAGGAACACATCCTGCCCTAATAGGTCCTGCGTAACAGAAAAAGATAAAAAATATACTTTTATATATTCTTCATCGAAACTGAAACAAGCTACAAAGATTATTAAAAATCACTCTTAATGAAATGAGCGGCAATGTTAGCTTTATCTTGATGTTGACGGAAACCAGGTACCCCTGTGTCCAGGTGGTCGGCAACTGTACCCTTTCACATAGTACAACTCTGAGAAGGGGACTTTGCCTCAATGAATTGATGAGAAGTGAATGCTTTACATATATATATGAGCCGAACACGCGAAAACGACCCTTCAGACAAACTTTTCACATTTTATGTTTTTTTATGTTTATGAAACCCGGTGATATTCTCTTTAAAAATCTCTTTATTTTATGTTGATATCTTAATTAAAAATGATTTTATCTCAATTTGAAAATTAATGATTGTACTCACCACTGATTTTGACGTCAGCGTCTTGGACGACGTCGTTGATTAAATAACAACAAAAACCATAAACAATATTCATTTTCTATAGCATCAACTATTTATATTAAGAAAAGATATTCCCTATGATATAATAATTAGGTAAATCACAAAAGTGACGACAAATTTGATTAGTAATTCATTGATTACCGGCCGACGTCAAAAATTGTTACTTCATGACGTCTAAACGTCTAAACATCCGAAGGGACGTTTTCGTGTGTTGCGGCCCATATATATAATTATAATGCAACTAAAATGTAACGCATAAACTCCAATGACTTACGCCTTATATTTGCGACAGTAAAATGCACGATTTACCATCTGAAAAGTATGTGACATCACAATAACATTGTAACAAGCAATGTCATTGGGTGACGCCAACAAAATGCTAGTTACCGATGAATTGGAGTTTTCACGGAAAAAACAAGTGTGTATGTATAATTTTACTTTATATTTCTGGCATTTAAACGGAAAAGCATTAGAATTGAGATAACCGTGCTCACACAAAACCACTCACATACAGTCCCAGATTGAAAATCTTAGCATGGTTTTCTCTTAACTCTACATGAACTACCAGATAATTATGCATTGTATTACAGTAGTGCCTTCTTTCTTTTAAATAAAAGATATATATTATATTATTTCTGTAATGTAGTATAAAACAAACCTTCTGCATGATCCATTTCAAATGTTGTAGTACAGACTGGGGTGTCTTGTCTGTCACTAAATGAAGAAACAAAAAAACAAAATTCATAATTTTACTTTAACTGGATTTTTAGTTTGTTTCATCGGCTATTGTTAAATGATCAATAACATCACCTGTAGGTTATATATTAAAGTCAATGCATGAAATAGGGTTTATAGCTTGTTAACACACCATATTACGTCATATATCCATTACCTGGTCCCGCCTTAATTGCATTAAGTGATACACGTGAAAGCTTATGTTAGCAGGATTTTATAACGTATATTTCGACAATAAAACATGTTTAAAAACATTTTATACTGAAAAAATGTGATAACCTGTTTAAAATTACATAGTAAATGTAAATTACATAGTAAATGTTTGAATTTTACAATATGCAAACTTTTTAAGCCGAACATTAAGGTTTTATTTCATACCCCATTTTCGCTTCTTGGAGAAGGGGTTGGATGGGGTATGAAAGTTAATACTCAGACCACGTAATGCAGGGCTTTTTAAACCTATTTAAGTGGGGCTGAAATTTGGCTTTTCCCAGTTGCAAAACCTCTATATATATTTGCCCAATACTGGGAAAAAAATCCCAATTTAAAAAAATAAATACCGGTAGATATTCTTCTCTTTTTTTTCTTTTCTAGAAAGCGACAGATTTTTAATTGATTGTATGATAAAATCATTGCAAAATTTAATATCTGATTGATAGTATACCTAAAGCATACATTTTAGCAAAAGTTTTCTTTTAAAGAGCATTTCCCTAAATTCCCAATAATGACAGGAGACAAATCAGTAAATCAGATGTGCATTTCCGCTTGCCCGACCGACCCTCTTTTTAAGGGTTCCCCAAAAATGTTATGCCAAACTGAAGAAGAAACAAGAGGCCCAAGAGGGCCTGTGGACGCTCTACTGGCTCAAGATAAAGTTTATGCACAAGGGGCCATAACTCTTTCAAATATCGTTCAACCAGAACATGGTGATGATATAGGCAACTAGGCTTGGTACTGATTGTCCCTGACAAGTTTCGTTGAAATCCAGCCAGAGGTTCGGGAGAACTAGTCTGTACACTACAAAGTTAGTGTATTAAACCTTTTAAGGGGCCATAACTCTGCCAAAATTCATTCAACCAGAACACGGCAATGATAGGTGCAACTAGGCTTGGTACTGACCATCCCCATCAAGATACGTTGAAATCCAGCAAGGAGTCCAGAACAGACTAATCTGGACGTTTCTTTATTAAAACCTTTAAAGGGCCATAACTCTGACAAAAATCATTCAACCCGAATATGGTGATGATATGCACAACTAGGCTTGATACTGATCATCCTTGTCAAATTTCGTTAAAATCCAGCCAGGGGTTCAGGAAAACTAGCCCGGAAAATGTTTGTGTATCAAAAACTTTTAAAGGGCCATAACTCCACCAAAAATCTGTTAACCGGAATGCGAAGATGATAAGCACAACTAAGCTTGGTGCTGATCATCCCTGTAAAGTTTTGTTGAAATGTGGGGAGACGTTCAGGAGAATAGTCCAGACAAAGTTTGTGTATTAAAACCTTTAAAGGGCCATAACTCTGCCAAAAATCATTCAACCGGAACACGGCAAAGATTTGCACAACTAGACCTGGAACTGATCATCCCTAAAAAATTTTGTTTAAATCCGGAGAGGGGTTCAGGAAAACTAGTCAGGACAAAGTTTGTTTATTAAAACCTTTAAAGGGACATAACTCCGCCAAAATCATTCAACTGGAACACAGTAACGATATGTACAACTAGGCTTGGTACTGATCATCCCTGAAAAATTTCAATGAAATTTGGCCAAATAAAGGCCTTTCTTCTTAATGAGGCCAAAATATAGCATATTTCAGAAAATGAAATCAAGGGCCATAACTCCGGTGTAAATTGTCCAATCTGGCTGGTTTTCAAACTTGTCGGAGCTTTCATTGATAGTAACAATCTGGTAAAGTTTGATAAAGATCTGACGAAAAATGAAGGTCCTATCGTCTTAACGAGGCAAAATATAGCATTTTTAACTAAATCAAGGGCCATAACTACGCTGTTGCTGGTCCGATCTGGCTGGTTTTCGAACTTAGAAGCTTTCATTGATATTAACAATCTGGTAATTTTTGGTAAAGATCGGATGAAAAATGAAGACCCTATCTTCTCAACGAGGCAAAATATAGCCTTTTTTAACTAAATCAAGGGCCATAACTCCACTGTTACTAGTCCGATCTGACTGGTCTTCAAACTTATCCGAGCTTTCATTGATATTAACAAGATGGTAAAGTTTGGTAAAGATCGGATGAACAATGAAGCCCCTATCGTCTTAACGAGGCAAAATATAGCATTTTGAACTAAATCAAGGGCCATAACTCTGCTGTTACTAGTCCAATATGAATGGTTTACAAACTCGTCCGAGCTTTCATTGATATTAACAATCTGATAAAATCTGGTAAATATCGGATGAACAATGAAGCCCAGGGGTATCGTCTTAACGAGGCAAAATATAGCATTTTTAAATAAATCAAGGGCCATAACTCCGTGCTGTTACTGGTCCGATATGGCTGGTTTTCGAACTTGTTCGAGCTTTCAATGACATTAACAATGTGGTAAAGTTTAGTAAAGATAGGATGAAAAATGAAGGCCCTATTGTCTTAACGAGGCAAAATATAGCATTTTGAACTAAATCAAGGGCCATAACTCCGCCGATACTGGTCCGATCTGGCTGGTTTTCGAACTTGTCCGAGCTTTCATTGATAGTAACAATCTGGTAAAGTTTGGTAAAGATCGAGTGAAAGATAAAGGCCCTATCGCTTAACGAGGCAACATTTAGCATTTTTAACTGAATCAAGGGCCATAACTCCGCCGATACTGGTCCAATCTGGCTGGTTTTCGAATTTTTCCGAGCTTTCATTGATATTAACAATCTGATAAAGTTTGGTAAAGATCGGATGAACAATGAAGCCCCTATCGTCTTAACGAAGCAAAATATAGCATTTTTAACTAAATCAAGGGCAGTAACTCTGCTGTTAATATTCCGATCTAGCTGGTTTTCAAACTTGTCTGAGCTTTCATTGATATTAACAATCTGTGCAAGTTTGGTAAAGATCAAATAATAAATGAAGGTGCTAGAGTGTTCACAAGGTTTAATATGGCATTTTTCAGCAAAACAAGGGCCATAACTCCATTGAAATTATTTCGATCTTGCCAGTTTTCGAACTTGTTTGAGCTTTCATTGATATAAAGACACTGGCAAAGTTAAGTAAAGATCCGATTAATATTAAAGGCCCTAGAGTGTTCACAAGGCGGAAAATAGCATTTTTCAGGGAAAAAAAAGGGCCATAACTCCGGTGTTACTGATCCGATTTAGCTGGTTTTCGAACTTGTTCGAGCTTTCATTGATATTAACAATCTGTGCAAGTTTGGTAAAGATCACATAATAAATGAAGGTGCTAGAGTGTTCACAAGGCAGAAAATGGCATTTTTCAGAAAAAACAAGGGCCATAACTCTAGTGTTACTGAACCAATTCAGCTGATTTTCGAACTTGTCCAAGCTATAATTAGTATTAACAATATGTGCAAGTTTGCTAACGATCAAATAATAAATGAAGGTGCTAGAGCGTTCACAAGGCAGAAAATAGCAATTTTCAGAAAAAACAAGGGCCATAACTCCGGTGTTATTGATCTGATTTGGCTGGTTTTCGAACTTGTCCAAGCTTTCATTGATATTAACAATCTGTGCAAGTTTGGTAAAGATCAAATAATAAATGAAGGTGCTAGAGTGCTCACAAGTCTTAATATGGCATTTTTCAGCAAAACAAGGGCCATAACTCCGGTGAAATTATTCCAATCTGGCTGGTTTTCGAACTTGTCCGAGCTTTCATTGATATTAACAACCTGTTAAAGTTTGGTAAAGATCGGATGAAAAATAAAGGCCCGAGAGTTGTCACAAGACAAAAGTTAACAACGGACGACGGACGACAGACGACGGACGGACGACGGACAACTCGCCATCCCATAAGCTCTGCTGGCCTTCGGCCAGTAGAGCTAAAAAATCAATTTGTTCTGAACGATGATTTATCACATAGCTTACAGTATGGGAGCAAAACACAACAACATTCTATATTTTGGTAATCCACTGGGCACTGGTGGTATAACTATGCAAACAAGAGATGTTTGGAAAACATAACATATATAAAAATTTAAAAAAAAAATAAACAAAATTAAAATAAATAAATAAAAAAACGATTTAAATGAAAAACAAAATAAAATATAAAAATAAATAAAAAAAAATAGTTTTAAAAAATAAAAAGCAATTTTTAGTGATGTTTTACAGTTCTGTTACCATGGCAACCACATTTCTTATGCGCATCTACCCAAAAGGGGAGGTGCATAACTACACCATGCCATGTTTGGCATTTGTAGAGCCAGCTGTTCTTGGGTATCACGAAGACAAGCGATTTTTAGTGATTTTACAACTTTTGTTACCATGGCAACCACATTTCTTATCTGAATCTACCCAAAAGGGGAGGTGTACAACTACACCATGACACAAACATTTCTGCCGAGTTTCGAGTTTGTAGTTCAAGCTGTTTTTGAGTTAGCGCGAAGACAGGCGATTTTTAGTGGTTTTTTTACATGTTTTGTTACCATGGCAACCACATTTCTTAAGCGAATCTGCCCAAAAGGGGAGGTTCACAACTAGACCATGACACAAACATTCCTGCCAAGTTTCCAGTTTGTAGTGCCAGCCGTTCTCGAGTTATCCACAAAGACAAGATTTTGGGATGGACAGACTTTTTATATGTTTTGTTACCCTGGCAACTACATTTCTTATGCGAATCTACCCAAAAGGGGAGGTGCACAACTACACCATGACACAAACATTCTGGCAAGTTTCGAGTTTGTAGTGCCAGCTGTTCTTGAGTTCTCGGAAAGACAAGATTATGGACCGACCGACAGCCTGTGCAAAGCCATATGCTTCGGGAAGGGGGGCATAATTATTACAGAATTACACAGCAAAAGTGTAAAATATTTAAGCCATATGATTTGCCTGGAATGTCATTGATACATTCAGAGTTGAATGTTTCATGTTGTTTCATGTAAACAATGAGATGCTAATAAACTATTTAACTAATTAGTAAAATGCATGGTAAACAATGGTCTTCTGGTTTAAAGTCCTATTACTTATAACAGTAACATATAATTTAACTGGGGCAGTCTTATATAGAAGTAAATGCACAACATCACAGAGAAACTATTACAGAATTTCCCAATCTCTTTCTCCAAAAAAAAAGAAAATGCCTACCGACCAACCCTATTTTTTCAGAGCATGCGAAAGGAAACACACCTATTTTTTAAAAAAATGTTTGGCCTAATGTGATTTTGAATTAAATTAGCCTTAAATAAATAATATCAACATTAATTTACAAAAGAACCATGTTTGAGAGAAAGATACAAATATTTGAATGATTAAAATGTAAAATATATGTGTAAAGCTTACAATAGTTTCTTGGAACATATTCTGGACATTTTGGAGGCTGGATGGTGGTGCTGATTCCTCCTATACTAACTTGACTGGGACCTGAAAATAATTAACACAGTCTGAAACAATATTTTACCTGAAAATAATTAACACAGTCTGAAACAATATTCTACCTGAAAATAATTAACACAGTCTGAAACAATATTCTACCTGAAAATAATTAACAGTCTGAAACAATATTCTACCTGAAAATAATTAACAGTCTGAAACAATATTCTACCTGAAAATAATTCAATTTGAAACAATATTTTACCTGAAAATAATTCACAGTTTGAAACAATATTCTACCTGAAAATAATTAACACAGTCTGAAACAATATTCTACCTGAAAATAATTAACACAGTCTGAAACAATATTCTACCTGAAAATAATTAACACAGTCTGAAACAATATTCTACCTAAAAATAATTAACAGTCTGAAACAATATTCTACCTGAAAATAATTAACAGTCTGAAACAATATTCTACCTGAAAATAATTCAATTTGAAACAATATTTTACCTGAAAATAATTCACAGTTTGAAACAATATTCTACCTGAAAATAATTAACACAGTCTGAAACAATATTCTACCTGAAAATAATTAACACAGTCTGAAACAATATTCTACCTGAAAATAATTAACAGTCTGAAACAATATTCTACCTGAAAATAATTCAGTTTGAAACAATATTTTACCTGAAAATAATTCACAGTTTGAAACAATATTCTACCTGAAAATAATTAAGTCTGAAACAATATTCTACCTGAAAATAATTCACAGTCTGAAACAATATTCTACCTGAAAATAATTCACAGTTTGAAACAATATTTTACCTGAAAATAATTCACAGTTTGAAACAATATTCTACCTGAAAATAATTAAGTCTGAAACAATATTTTACCTGAAAATAATTAACACAGTCTGAAACAATATTCTACCTGAAAATAATTAACACAGTCTGAAACAATATTCTACCTGAAAATAATTAACAGTCTGAAACAATATTCTACCTGAAAATAATTAACAGTCTGAAACAATATTTTACCTGAAAATAATTCAATTTGAAACAATATTTTACCTTAAAATAATTCACAGTTTGAAACAATATTCTACCTGAAAATAATTAACACAGTCTGAAACAATATTCTACCTGAAAATAATTAACACAGTCTGAAACAATATTCTACCTGAAAATAATTAACAAAGTCTGAAACAATATTCTACCTGAAAAAAATTAACAGTTTGAAACAATATTCTACATGAAAAAAATTAACAGTCTGAAACAATATTCTACCTGAAAATAATTCACAGTTTGAAACAATATTTTACCTGAAAATAATTCACAGTTTGAAACAATAATCTACCTGAAAATAATAAACAGTCTGAAACAATATTCTACCTGAAAATAATTAACAGTCTGAAACAATATTTTACCTGAAAATAATTAACAGTCTGAAACAATATTCTACCTGAAAATAATTAACAGTCTGAAACAATATTCTACCTGAAAATAATTCAATTTGAAACAATATTTTACCTGAAAATAATTAACAGTCTGAAACAATATTCTACCTGAAAATAATTCACAGTTTGAAACAATATTTTACCTGAAAATAATTAAGTCTGAAACAATATTCTACCTGAAAATAATTAACAGTCTGAAACAATATTCTACCTGAAAATAATTCACAGTTTGAAACAATAGTCTACCTGAAAATAATTCACAGTTTGAAACAATAATCTACCTGAAAATAATTAACAGTCTGAAACAATATTCTACCTGAAAATAAATAACAGTCTGAAACAATATTCTACATGAAAATAATTCACAGTCTGAAACAATATTCTACCTGAAAATAATTCAATTTGAAACAATATTTTATCTGAAAATAATTAAGTCTGAAACAATATTCTACATGAAAATAATTAACAGTTTGAAACAATATTCTACATGAAAAAAATTAACAGTCTGAAACAATATTCTACCTGAAAATAATTCACAGTTTGAAACAATATTTTACCTGAAAATAATTCACAGTTTGAAATAATAATCTACCTGAAAATAATAAACAGTCTGAAACAATATTCTACCTGAAAATAATTAACAGTCTGAAACAATATTTTACCTGAAAATAATAAACAGTCTGAAACAATATTCTACCTGAAAATAATTAACAGTCTGAAACAATATTCTACCTGAAAATAATTCAATTTGAAACAATATTTTACCTGAAAATAATTAACAGTCTGAAACAATATTCTACCTGAAAATAATTCACAGTTTGAAACAATATTTTACCTGAAAATAATTAAGTCTGAAACAATATTCTACCTGAAAATAATTAACAGTCTGAAACAATATTCTACCTGAAAATAATTCACAGTTTGAAACAATAGTCTACCTGAAAATAATTCACAGTTTGAAACAATAATCTACCTGAAAATAATTAACAGTCTGAAACAATATTCTACCTGAAAATAAATAACAGTCTGAAACAATATTCTACATGAAAACAATTCACAGTCTGAAACAATATTCTACCTGAAAATAATTCACAGTCTGAAACAATATTCTACCTGAAAAAATATTCTACATGAAAATAATTCACAGTCTGAAACAATATTCTACCTGAAAATAAATAACAGTCTGAAACAATATTCTACATGAAAATAATTCACAGTCTGAAACAATATTCTACCTGAAAATAATTAACAGTCTGAAACAATATTCTACCTGAAAATAATTCAATTTGAAACAATATTCTACATGAAAATAATTAAGTCTGAAACAATATTCTACCTGAAAATAATTCACAGTCTGAAACAATATTCTACCTGAAAATAATTAACAGTCTGAAACAATATTCTACCTGAAAATAATTCAATTTGAAACAATATTTTACCTGAAAATAATTAAGTCTGAAACAATATTCTACATGAAAATAATTAAGTCTGAAACAATAGTCTACCTGAAAATAATTAACAGTTTGAAACAATATTTTACCTGAAAATAATTAACAGTTTGAAACAATATTTTACCTGAAAATAATTAACAGTTTGAAACAATATTTTACCTGAAAATAATTAACAGTTTGAAACAATATTTTACCTGAAAATAATTAACAGTTTGAAACAATATTTTACCTTAAAATAATTCACAGTTTGAAACAATATTCTACCTGAAAATAATTAACACAGTCTGAAACAATATTCTACCTGAAAATAATTAACACAGTCTGAAACAATATTCTACCTGAAAATAATTAACAAAGTCTGAAACAATATTCTACCTGAAAAAAATTAACAGTTTGAAACAATATTTTACCTGAAAAAAATTAACAGTCTGAAACAATATTCTACCTGAAAATAATTAACAGTTTGAAACAATATTCTACATGAAAAAAATTAACAGTCTGAAACAATATTCTACCTGAAAATAATTCACAGTTTGAAACAATATTTTACCTGAAAATAATTCACAGTTTGAAACAATAATCTACCTGAAAATAATAAACAGTCTGAAACAATATTCTACCTGAAAATAATTAACAGTCTGAAACAATATTTTACCTGAAAATAATTAACAGTCTGAAACAATATTCTACCTGAAAATAATTAACAGTCTGAAACAATATTCTACCTGAAAATAATTCAATTTGAAACAATATTTTACCTGAAAATAATTAACAGTCTGAAACAATATTCTACCTGAAAATAATTCACAGTTTGAAACAATATTTTACCTGAAAATAATTAAGTCTGAAACAATATTCTACCTGAAAATAATTAACAGTCTGAAACAATATTCTACCTGAAAATAATTCACAGTTTGAAACAATAGTCTACCTGAAAATAATTCACAGTTTGAAACAATAATCTACCTGAAAATAATTAACAGTCTGAAACAATATTCTACCTGAAAATAAATAACAGTCTGAAACAATATTCTACATGAAAATAATTCACAGTCTGAAACAATATTCTACCTGAAAATAATTCAATTTGAAACAATATTTTATCTGAAAATAATTAAGTCTGAAACAATATTCTACATGAAAATAATTAACAGTTTGAAACAATATTCTACATGAAAAAAATTAACAGTCTGAAACAATATTCTACCTGAAAATAATTCACAGTTTGAAACAATATTTTACCTGAAAATAATTCACAGTTTGAAATAATAATCTACCTGAAAATAATAAACAGTCTGAAACAATATTCTACCTGAAAATAATTAACAGTCTGAAACAATATTTTACCTGAAAATAATAAACAGTCTGAAACAATATTCTACCTGAAAATAATTAACAGTCTGAAACAATATTCTACCTGAAAATAATTCAATTTGAAACAATATTTTACCTGAAAATAATTAACAGTCTGAAACAATATTCTACCTGAAAATAATTCACAGTTTGAAACAATATTTTACCTGAAAATAATTAAGTCTGAAACAATATTCTACCTGAAAATAATTAACAGTCTGAAACAATATTCTACCTGAAAATAATTCACAGTTTGAAACAATAGTCTACCTGAAAATAATTCACAGTTTGAAACAATAATCTACCTGAAAATAATTAACAGTCTGAAACAATATTCTACCTGAAAATAAATAACAGTCTGAAACAATATTCTACATGAAAACAATTCACAGTCTGAAACAATATTCTACCTGAAAATAATTCACAGTCTGAAACAATATTCTACCTGACAAAATATTCTACATGAAAATAATTCACAGTCTGAAACAATATTCTACCTGAAAATAAATAACAGTCTGAAACAATATTCTACATGAAAATAATTCACAGTCTGAAACAATATTCTACCTGAAAATAATTCAATTTGAAACAATATTCTACATGAAAATAATTAAGTCTGAAACAATATTCTACCTGAAAATAATTCACAGTCTGAAACAATATTCTACCTGAAAATAATTAACAGTCTGAAACAATATTCTACCTGAAAATAATTCAATTTGAAACAATATTTTACCTGAAAATAATTAAGTCTGAAACAATATTCTACATGAAAATAATTAAGTCTGAAACAATAGTCTACCTGAAAATAATTAACAGTTTGAAACAATATTTTACCTGAAAATAATTAACAGTTTGAAACAATATTTTACCTGAAAATAATTAACAGTTTGAAACAATATTTTACCTGAAAATAATTAACACAGTCTGAAACAATATTCTACCTGAAAATAATTCACAGTTTGAAACAATATTTTACCTGAAAATAATTAACAGTTTGAAACAATATTCTACCTGAAAATAATTAACAGTCTGAAACAATATTCTACCTTAAAAAAATTAACAGTCTGAAACAATATTCTACCTGAAAAAAATTAACAGTCTGAAACAATATTTTACCTGAAAAAAATTAAGTCTGAAACAATATTCTACATGAAAATAATTAACAGTTTGAAACAATATTTTACCTGAAAATAATTAACAGTTTGAAACAATATTTTACCTGAAAATAATTAACACAGCCTGAAACAATATTCTACCTGAAAATAATTCACAGTTTGAAACAATATTTTACCTGAAAATAATTAACAGTTTGAAACAATATTCTACCTGAAAATAATTAACAGTCTGAAACAATATTCTACCTGAAAAAAATTAACAGTCTGAAACAATATTTTACCTGAAAAAAATTAAGTCTGAAACAATATTCTACATGAAAATAATTAACAGTTTGAAACAATATTTTACCTGAAAATAATTAACAGTTTGAAACAATATTTTACCTGAAAATAATTAACACAGTCTGAAACAATATTCTAAATGAAAATAATTCACAGTTTGAAACAATATTTTACCTGAAAATAATTAACAGTTTGAAACAATATTCTACCTGAAAATAATTAACAGTCTGAAACAATATTATACCTTAAAAAAATTAACAGTCTGAAACAATATTCTACCTGAAAAAAATTAACAGTCTGAAACAATATTTTACCTGAAAAAAATTAAGTCTGAAACAATATTCTACATGAAAATAATTAACAGTTTGAAACAATATTTTACCTGAAAATAATTAACACAGTCTGAAACAATATTCTACCTGAAAATAATTCACAGTTTGAAACAATATTTTACCTGAAAATAATTAACAGTTTGAAACAATATTCTACCTGAAAATAATTAACAGTCTGAAACAATATTCTACCTGAAAAAAATTAACAGTCTGAAACAATATTCTACCTGAAAAAAATTAAGTCTGAAACAATATTTTACCTGAAAAAAATTAAGTCTGAAACAATATTCTACATGAAAATAATTAACAGTTTGAAACAATATTTTACCTGAAAATAATTAACAGTTTGAAACAATATTTTACCTGAAAATAATTAACACAGTCTGAAACAATATTCTACCTGAAAATAATTCACAGTTTGAAACAATATTTTACCTGAAAATAATTCACAGTCTGAAACAATATTCTACCTGAAAATAATTCACAGTCTGAAACAATATTCTACCTGAAAATAATTCACAGTTTGAAACAATATTCTACCTGAGATTAATTAACAGTCTGAAACAATATTCTACCTGAAAATAATTCACAGTCTGAAACAATATTCTACCTGAAAAAAATTAACAGTCTGAAACAATATTCTACCTGAAAATAATTCACAGTCTGAAACAATATTCTACCTGAAAATAATTCACAGTTTGAAACAATATTCTACCTGAGATTAATTAACAGTCTGAAACAATATTCTACCTGAAAAAAATTCACAGTCTGAAACAATATTCTACCTGAAAACAAGAGGTCAATGACCTTGAAGCTCTACTGATTGATTTTGATTTCAGGAAGTAGTCGCTACAGACTTGTTTTTTGAAAATCTATTTTTAACCGTGGCGGCCATCTTGAATTTCCGGCCGACCTGAAATTTTGCTAGGATCAATTAGACATTAAGAGCAACATTCCTGTGAAGTTTTCATGTAAATCCGTCAAGTAGTTTCAGAGGAGTAGTCGCTACAAGTTTTCATTATATAACTCTATGTAAACAAAGATGGCCGCTGGTAGCCATGTTTAACGTCAAATCAAAACAATTTTCGACAAGGACCAACATCATGTCATACTGATCATTTTAGAAAAAGTCCCATATCAATATCTCTTATAGTTTTGAAGAAGTAGTCGCTACAAACTTATTTATTTTAAATCTATTTTTAGCTGTGGCGGCCATCTTGAATTTCCGGCCGACCTGAAATTTTTTTAGGATCAACTAGACATCAAGATCAACATTCCTGTGAAGTTTCATGAACATCCGTCAGGTAGTTTCAGAGGAGTAGTCGCTACAAGTTTTTACAATATAACTCTGTGTAACCAAAGATGGCCACTGGCAGCCATGTTTAACGTCGAATCAAAATAATTTTCCACAAAGATCAACATCATGTCATGCTGATCATTTTAGAAAAAGTCCCATATCAATATCACTTATAGTTTTCAAGAAGTAGTCGCTAAAAACTTGTATTTTGAAAATCTATTTTTAGCCATGGCGGCCATCTTGCATTTCCGGCCGACCTGAAATTTTGCTAGGATCAATAAGACATTAAGAGCAACATTCCTGTAAAGTTTCATGAAAATCCGCCAAGTAGTTTCAGAGGAGTAGTCGCTACAAGTTTTTACTATATAACTCTATGTAAACAAAGATGGCCGCTGGCAGCCACGTTTAACGTCGAATCAAAACAATTTTTGATAAGGACCAACATCATGTCATGCTGATCATTTTAGAAAAGGTCCCATATCAATATCACTTATAGTTTTCAAGAAGTAGTCGCTACAAACTTGTATTTTGAAAATTTATTTTTAGCCGTGGCGGCCATCTTGAATTTCCGGCCGACCTGAAATTTTGCTAGGATCATTTAGACATCAAGAGCAACATTCCTGTGAAGTTTCATGAAAATCCGTCAAGTAGTTTCAGAGGAGTAGTCGCTACAAGTTTTCATTATATAACTCTATGTAAACAAAGATGGCCGCTGGCAGCCATGTTTAACGTCAAATCAAAACGATTTTCGACAAGGACCAACATCATGTCATGCTGATCATTTTAGAAAAAGTCCCATATCAATATCACTTACAGTTTTCAAGAAGTAGTCGCTACAAACTTGAATTTAAAAAATCTATTTTTAGCTTTGGCGGCCATCTTGGATTTCACATCAACATGAATTTTTGCTAGGATCAACTAGACTTCATGGGCAACATTTCTGTAAAGTTTTATGAATATCCATCCAGTAGTTTCAGAGGAGTAGTCGCTACAAATAAAAGTTAACGGACAGACGGACAGACAGACGGACGGACGGACGACAGACGCCGCACCACGGCATAAGCTCTGCTGATCTCTGATCAGTAGAGCTAAAAATTAACAGTCTGAAACAATATTCTACCTGAAAAAAATTAACAGTTTGAAACAATATTTTACCTGAAAATAATTCACAGTCTGAAACAATATTCTACCTGAAAATAATTCACAGTCTGAAACAATATTCTACCTGAAAATAATTCACAGTTTGAAACAATATTCTACCTGAGATTAATTAACAGTCTGAAACAATATTCTACCTGAAAATAATTCACAGTCTGAAACAATATTCTACCTGAAAAAAATTAACAGTCTGAAACAATATTCTACCTGAAAATAATTCACAGTCTGAAACAATATTCTACCTGAAAATAATTCACAGTTTGAAACAATATTCTACCTGAGATTAATTAACAGTCTGAAACAATATTCTACCTGAAAAAAATTCACAGTCTGAAACAATATTCTACCTGAAAACAAGAGGTCAATGACCTTGAAGCTCTACTGATTGATTTTGATTTCAGGAAGTAGTCGCTACAGACTTGTTTTTTGAAAATCTATTTTTAACCGTGGCGGCCATCTTGAATTTCCGGCCGACCTGAAATTTTGCTAGGATCAATTAGACATTAAGAGCAACATTCCTGTGAAGTTTTCATGTAAATCCGTCAAGTAGTTTCAGAGGAGTAGTCGCTACAAGTTTTCATTATATAACTCTATGTAAACAAAGATGGCCGCTGGTAGCCATGTTTAACGTCAAATCAAAACAATTTTCGACAAGGACCAACATCATGTCATACTGATCATTTTAGAAAAAGTCCCATATCAATATCTCTTATAGTTTTGAAGAAGTAGTCGCTACAAACTTATTTATTTTAAATCTATTTTTAGCTGTGGCGGCCATCTTGAATTTCCGGCCGACCTGAATTTTTTTTAGGATCAACTAGACATCAAGATCAACATTCCTGTGAAGTTTCATGAACATCCGTCAAGTAGTTTCAGAGGAGTAGTCGCTACAAGTTTTTACAATATAACTCTGTGTAACCAAAGATGGCCACTGGCAGCCATGTTTAACGTCGAATCAAAATAATTTTCCACAAAGATCAACATCATGTCATGCTGATCATTTTAGAAAAAGTCCCATATCAATATCACTTATAGTTTTCAAGAAGTAGTCGCTAAAAACTTGTATTTTGAAAATCTATTTTTAGCCATGGCGGCCATCTTGCATTTCCGGCCGACCTGAAATTTTGCTAGGATCAATAAGACATTAAGAGCAACATTCCTGTAAAGTTTCATGAAAATCCGCCAAGTAGTTTCAGAGGAGTAGTCGCTACAAGTTTTTACTATATAACTCTATGTAAACAAAGATGGCCGCTGGCAGCCACGTTTAACGTCGAATCAAAACGATTTTTGATAAGGACCAACATCATGTCATGCTGATCATTTTAGAAAAGGTCCCATATCAATATCACTTATAGTTTTCAAGAAGTAGTCGCTACAAACTTGTATTTTGAAAAATTATTTTTAGCCGTGGCGGCCATCTTGAATTTCCGGCCGACCTGAAATTTTGCTAGGATCATTAAGACATCAAGAGCAACATTCCTGTGAAGTTTCATGAAAATCCGTCAAGTAGTTTCAGAGGAGTAGTCGCTACAAGTTTTCATTATATAACTCTATGTAAACAAAGATGGCCGCTGGCAGCCATGTTTAACGTCAAATCAAAACGATTTTCGACAAGGACCAACATCATGTCATGCTGATCATTTTAGAAAAAGTCCCATATCAATATCACTTACAGTTTTCAAGAAGTAGTCGCTACAAACTTGAATTTAAAAAATCTATTTTTAGCTTTGGCGGCCATCTTGGATTTCACATCAACATGAATTTTTGCTAGGATCAACTAGACTTCATGGGCAACATTTCTGTAAAGTTTTATGAATATCCATCCAGTAGTTTCAGAGGAGTAGTAGCTACAAATAAAAGTTAACGGACAGACGGACAGACAGACGGACGGACGACAGACGCCGCACCACGGCATAAGCTCTGCTGATCTCTGATCAGTAGAGCTAAAAATTAACAGTCTGAAACAATATTCTACCTGAAAAAAATTAACAGTCTGAAACAATATTCTACCTGAAAAAAATTAACAGTCTGAAACAATATTCTACCTGAAAATAATTCACAGTTTGAAACAATATTTTACCTGAAAATAATTAACAGTTTGAAACAATATTTTACCTGAAAATAATTAACACAGTCTGAAACAATATTCTACCTGAAAATAATTAACACAGTCTGAAACAATATTCTACCTGAAAATAATTAACAGTTTGAAACAATATTTTACCTGAAAATAATTAACAGTTTGAAACAATATTCTACCTGAAAATAATTAACAGTCTGAAACAATATTCTACCTGAGATTAATTAACAGTCTGAAACAATATTCTACCTGAAAATAATTAACAGTCTGAAACAATATTTACCTGAAAATAATGAACAGTTTGAAACAATATTCTACCTGAAAATAATTAATAGTTTGAAACAATATTTTACCTGAAAATAATTAACACAGTCTGAAACAATTGAAACAATATTCTACGTGAAAATAATTAACACAGTCTGAAACAATATTTTACCTGAAAATAATTAAGTTTGAAACAATATTCTACCTGAAAATAATTAACCGTTTGAAACAATATTTTACCTGAAAATAATTAACAGCCTGAAACAATATTCTACCTGAAAATAATTAACAGTTTGAAACAATATTTTACCTGAAAATAATTAACAGTCTGAAACAATATTCTACCTGAAAATAATTAACAGTCTGAAACAATATTTTACCTAAAAATAATTAACAGTTTGAAACAATATTTTACTTGAAAATAATAGGGTCTGGAATGGTGGTGGGGCATTTAGTACTGAGACATGATTTGGACTCATTTGACTGTGACCTTGACCTTTGAAATACCTTGACCTTGGAGTTACAGACCCGGTTCTTGTGTGAAATACACCTTCTCATTGTAATTAAGTGTGAAGTTTTTTGCTTTTTGGTATGTGGGTTGTAAAAAGTTGAGTCAGGGTGAAAACAGGCAGGTTGGTCGAGTTTCAGGATACAAAGTATTTTTTAGGCGTTATCATTACGCAACACACCTTCTCATTGTGATTGATGTTTGTGTGAAATTACATTATATTCTATTCAATATTTTCAAGTTATGGTTGAGACACAATTTTGACTATTTGACCTAAACAAGTAAGTGTGACCATGACCTTTAGTGTGTGTGTGAAGTTTCATTAATTCAATTTAGTACTTTCAAAATCATGGCTGTGACAATTTTGACTCATATGAACTGACCTCCAAGTGTGATCTTGATCTTTGAGTTACGGACCTGATTCTTGCCCATGACACACCTTCTCCGTGTGATCAACATGAGAGAAGTTTCATGAAATTCCATTTAGCAGTATCCCTCTTTCTCATCTGTCCATGACTTCTAACGTTCTCATGATTCAGCAATGTTTGTGTACGTTTAATGATGTCATATGTCAACTTCAGCTACAGAGTAAAGCGGTGCTCAAAAAACTTGTGTTATTTTTTTTTATTTTTTTTGAAATCCATTTCATTTTTGTTGACTTTAAAGACAAAATAAATGTCAGCTTAATCAAATTGTTTTTAGATCACCTGAGTCGAAGGCTCAAGGTGATCTATTGGGATCACTCTTCGTCCGTCGTCGTTGACTTTTGCTTCAAACGACTTCTCCTCAGAAACCGCTTGGCCAATTTTGACCAAACTTCACATGTATGATCCTTAGAAGAATGCTTTTTAGATTTGTTAACATTAGGTCAGCGCGACATTCAAGATGGCCACCATGACAATATATGGTCGAAGCCTTAAAAAATCTTCTCAAGAACCGCTGGACAGATTTCGACAGTTTTTCTTTTAAAATGATCGTCAATGCCTAGACTATCAAGTTCGTTAAAATAAAGTCCCCGGGGTAAAAAATGCCCATGCCCTGGGGATCTAAAGTTTGTATATTGAGATTTTGCATGTTTTTCATAGACTTACATAGGAAAAAACTTTTAAAAAAATCTTCTTCTTGGAAACCACAAGGCACAGACCTTTCACGTATCAGCTTTATATTGTCCTCTACTAAGACTTAGTAAGTTTGTTCAAATGGTGACCTTGGTGTCTAATTTGGCCCCGCCCCGGAGATCACAGTTTTACATAGGCTTGTATAGGAAAAAAAAAACTTCTCTGAAACTACAAGAGCCAGAGGTTCAATATTTTGCATTTACTATAAGATTATGGTCCTTTACCAAGTTTGTTCAAATGTTGACCCTGGGGTCACATTTGCCCCGCCCCGGGGGTGACAGTTTTACATAGGCTTGTATAGGGAAAAACTGAAAAAATCTTCTTCTTTAGAACTGCAAGAGCCAGAGGTTTAATATTTTGCATTTACTATAAGCTAACGGTCCTCTACCAAGTTTGTTCAAATAGTGACCCTGATGGCAAATTTGGCCCCGCATAATGGGTCACAGTTTTGCATAAGACTTATATAGGAAAAAAATAATCTTCTTCTCTTAAACTTAAAGAGCCAGAGGTTTAATATTTTGCATTTACTATAAGATTATGGTCCTTTACCAAGTTTGTTTAAATGATGACCCTGGGGTCACATTTGGCCCCGCCCCGGGCATTTATTTGAGACCAAAAATACATAATTTAAATTTTAAATCATCAGATTTTAAGTTTTCTAGTGATTTTGTGTATTCCACTGTGAATGAAACATTAAATTGCATCTTTTGGTATGTTTTAAAAAATATATTTCTGAAAAAGTAGTGGGGGTGAGGGGCGTTTATTGAAGGAGGGGCATTTATTAGGGGAGGGGTTACAGATTATACGGGTAAGCATTACAAACAATAGTGGGTTTTTAAATTAATTTATGACAGGGATATCTAAACATACACTGTCACAGATAATAAATAAGTAAACAGAAGCTGTACCGTACATTGCGTACATCATTTATTATAACAACTATCATCAGTTCATAAGAATATATATATACATATTATATTATGAATCAACATTTCACATAGACCATCTATGGAATTGTAGCATGGTCGGTGACATTTCCTTTGATGAATGCAGAGCATTAAATCACTTAATTTAGGGTAACTAGAGGGGCGTGGCTATACCGTACTACAACTACCGGATACTGAAATTTAGAGTACGGTCACTATGACGTCACAGTGTTACTAAGTACACCATGCTACAAAAAAAATAAAGCCTGTCTCAGCTCGTGATGGGCTACGCACATCTCAGTGTTTAAATAAGCCAACTTGCTGAGACCAGACTCTACCTATTACTTAAATATCCCTTTAAATGTTGTGTTATTTTAAAAGTAACACATGTCTATCCATCTGTTTGTAAACTTACAAATGATGATCAAATTTACGGGATAGGTATCATAGGTTACAATATGGTACGACTTTACTCCAAAATATTGTGCCAATACATTAAATGTATGATTTAATATTTTATTATACGTATATAAACTATGATATATGTTATAATAAATGATATAAATAATTTTACCATTTTCATGTTTTTTGCTATATTTGACAGTTTCCGTCATAGTTCGGACTGAATGGTACTGTACGGCTTTTAAATAAATGTTTATTCTTGTGATTGGCAGGAGATATAAAGTACTGCTTCTACACGGGAAAAATGGCCTAACATGTGCTAAAAATGATGTAAAACACCATTCAAATCAAATCAAAATCATGGCCGAGACAAGATAGTTTAGGACAGACCGATTAATATACAAAAAAATATATATACATTTGCTATTTACTAAAAACGAATCACAAACCCAAACTTATGTAACTCACCTTTGGTTGACTTTGAACATGCCCTGCAGGGTTCAATTCTCAGGGTGGAGTCCCCCACCCTTAGAAATCCCTGCAGATTTCTGAGCCGACGCAGACTTCGATCTACGTTCATCCGTATCGGCAGCCTCATATGTCATAAATTAGTAGTCGTACCTATTCTGGTCACGTGTCTGTGCCGCTGAGACACATATTTTCGATAAAAATGTGGACAGAAGTTCACAAATAGTGTCGTTCTACATTTTCCTTGCTAAAAAATCTGTGTCATTCAGACGACTGGTAATTTCTTTGTACTTGAGATAGTTCGCCCTCGTCTACTGATCTCTTCTCTACAGTACTGAGAGTACCCTAACCTGGTACATAAAAAAGATGTTTCAAAGACAAGACAAAAAAATAGATGTTTCAAAGATAAGTGAGAACCGCTGTAAACAAACTTCGATAATTCCATTGTAATATAGATAGTGCAGCTTTACGTGTTTATGTTATAGCATTAATCTAAAAATTAGAATAGTTGGCCCTGTTGATACGATAGCAGATGCTGAATATGGTCACGGGTTGGAGACGTACGCGTTTATTGATATATTTTTTTCAATTTTATTATTAAAAAAAACGGGTTATATGATTTCAAATGTTTTCAAAGACATTATTTATTGTGAAAAGAAATAGATACATTTTTGGCATGGAAACAATTACTGCGGGAGAATAGCGGTCTTGCTGTGACCATGCTGGAATGAATAAAGCCCTGGACCATGTCATTGAGGCAGAAAAGCGCTACTGGGCAAACAAGAAAGAGATGTAGACGAACATGACATCAGCATCTATCTATCTTCCTTTAATGCCAAACCCCTGCTGGGGACCTAGGCATGCGTCGTCATACCGACAAAGACTGTTAGTATTTTAAAAATATATTTAAAAGAAATTTAAGAAAAACATTGAAGTTTTTTGGATGTTAGGTTTAAAAATAAAAACATACATTGAATTTATGGTGAGATATGGTCAATTCTGCTGACTTCAGAATTGAACTGTTCTATATTGGGTAATATAGGGATGTCAGGAGCTAATGAATTCCAGTGGAAGACTGTTCTGGGGAAAAAGGAGAATTTGTAGTAGTCAGCGGTTGCGTCAATTAATTTGAAAGCAAGCGAGTGTGAATGTCGGGATCGTCTGTTCGTCAGCGTCATGTAGTCTTCTAGAGGGATAGCTACCAGGTCATTTGTGGTCTTGTAACATAGGGAGAGTCGACTGTCGATACGTCTTTGGTCTAGTCTTCTCCACTGTAGGGACTGGAGCATCTCAGTGACACTACTGGTCCGTCTGTAGTCTTGTTTTGCCCAGCGTGCTGCCCGGCGCTGTACGGCCTCGATCTGGTTTATGGCAGTCTCAGTATGAGGTGACCAGATACTTGAGCAGTACTCCAGCTGAGGGCGGACAAGAGTTGTATAGGCCATGGACTTTAGATCTTCAGAATGTACCTTGATGTTTCTCCTTAAAAACCCTAATGTTTGATTTGCATTTTTGGTGATGTTGTTGATGTGTGTGTTCCATTGTAAGTCCTCTGCAATAGTGAGGCCTAAGTATTTTGCAGATGAGGTAGACTCAAGTTTAGTGTTATGTAAGTAATAGGTTGTGTCGATGTGTTTCTTTAATCTTGTGATGTGTATAACTTGACATTTTGACGGGTTAAACTCCATGTCCCACTGTTTTTCCCAATGTTCAAGAGTGCATAAGTCTGTCTGTAGTGTTTGTGATTGTTTTTCTTGAGTGATTGCAAGGTATATGGCAGTGTCATCTGCAAATAACCGGACCCGAGAGTTTACCTGGGAGGGAAGATCATTTATGTATGCAAGAAACAGTAGGGGGCCTAGTACGAATTCTTGGGGCACTCCAGATGAGACAGATATGCTTGATGACTGGGATCCGTTAACAACTACACACTGTGTGCGGTTGTTGAGAAATGACCTGATCCATGTTAGGGTGGTCCCTCTTATTCCATATTGGGTCAATTTGAGAAGAAGTTTCTCATGGTTGACTTTATCAAATGCTTTGCTGAAGTCAAGTAGTATAAGGTCTACTTGCTTCTTGGAGGTCACTGATTTGTACAGTTCATCCACAAGCATTGTTAGCTGCGTTTCACAAGACCTTTTTACTCTAAAGCCATGTTGGAGATCATAGAAGATTCCAATATTAGTGAAATGTTTTGTAATGGATGAGGCGATAACATGTTCAAGGGTTTTATATAGAATACAGGTAAGGGATATTGGACGATAGTTTGCAGCATTGGACTTATCGCCTTTTTTGTATGCCGGGGCTACATTGGCAGTTTTCCATATTAAGGGTAATTCTCCAGTTTTAACTGATTTCTGGAAAATCTTCTGTATGATTGGAGAAATCTCTTTGGCGAGATTTTTCAGTAAGATCGGTCTTATTTGGTCTGGGCCTGCAGCTTTATGAGGATTTAGGTTTATTAACATTTTTTCTATACCCTTTGTTGATATCTCTATATCAGGCATTTTATTTTGTGCCTTACATTCCTGAGGGGAGTTGAAATTTTGATCGCTTAGATTCTGGAGCTTCATATTACAGAGAGATTTCAGGGACAGTGGTGACCTTTGGCTAAATACTGACCGAAACTGTTCATTCAGTATTGTCGCCTTCTTAGTATCATCGGGGTAGCAGATGTTGTCCTTTTTTAGAGGAGCTACACCGGCCGAGTCTTGTTTTGAATGTTTAAGTAATGTATACAGTTTTTTAGTGTTAGGTTTATTAGCTATAGTGGAATTTTATGCACTGTTTTCTTGATTTTGGTTTACATTAAGTATGTCTTCTAGATATTTTTGGTAAGCTTGTTTAGTTTGTATGCGTGTGATGTGTTTTGTTTTTAGATAGTTTTCCCTGTCCTTGGATTTCTTTCGCATCAAGTGGCGAGCAGAAGGGTACTGCTAGCGAAGGTCAATATTAGTAATCACTATAATTGTTATTGTTTGAAAAATATAGAAAAAAATAAAATATAAGGCATATATGAAAGAAAAATATAATAATAAAGTGAAGTGAAAACATATAAATAAATAAATAATATTAAATTTAAAAACAGGACATACTGAATGGAGTAAAAGTTATAAAATGAAAATTATGTAAAACATGAGGTTCGAACTCCCATCGCTGGTTTAGTAGCCTTGCCTCATACCTCTACACACCAATCGTCCACAAGCATTTGCGTCTTCCACAGACATATTAATATGATATTAGGTCTGTGCGTCTTCTTGTCTGTATGATATCGTCACACTTACCAGATTTTATCCGTTATAACCTGATCAATTCATGCAACCTATTCTATTTTAAAATTAACTTGCCTTATTACTATTCATCTTTGAAGCATCTTTTTATACTGTAGATATTAATACTAAAGTCTTGAGAACACCTACTACATCTACTTACAAAGTCTCTTCTACTAGCCTTTTGCACCAGCTCTAGGTCTTCTTTATATCCGATATTTTTTAGTTGTGCTTTATGCACAAGATATTGACAGAGATAGCCTTCTTTACATTCGGTTAATGTAGTTTGCTCTGTCCCACTTGAAAATTCCAGTGATGAGTTACAAAATGCAAATGATCATGACAGTGACATTTTGAAAAATCTTGACGAGAAACTGTCACATCTAGAACTATCACAGAGACATGCGAAGAAACAATTAATTTAATACATGACTATGAGCACTTATTTTCGTATGTTCCAACACGAACTGACATGTCGATCTTGGAAATTCTACTCCAATAAAACAGCATCCATACAGAATGAATCCATCTAAACAACAATATCTTAAAGAAGAAATTCAATATTTATTGGACAATGATTTCATTGAACCAAGTAAAAGTGAATGGAGTTCACCATTTATTCTAGTTTCAAAACCGGATAATATTGAGGGCCTCCCAGGGGTTTTGGGGACTGGGAAACATGGCCAATTATTTTAGGGATCTGGGGAACATTGGCATTTACTTTAAGGGATCGAGGGATCAAAGGCTTACTTTAGGGATCTAGGGAACAGTTTCCTATAAGAAAAAAGAAAAAACAAACATTTTTACGTATAGTTGCTATAATTTACTTTTAAAACATGACGTTTGGACTGCTGGTCACTGCTGACTGCTTTGGACGGCTTTCGGTATCACCTTTTGGATGGTTTTTAATAGCGCCTTATTTTTCAATCTTAATCCACAGGACGCTCTAACTTCAGAGAAAATCAATCCATGTGTATCAATGTCAATGTTTAGTAGAGCATATGCCGTGGTGCGTCGTCCGTCTATCTGTCCGCAACTAGGAGATGCATTTTCATGAAACTTTATAGGAATGTTGCCCTTAAGGTCTAGCTGATCCTAGAAAAAACTCATGTTGATTAGAAATCCAAGATGAACACCAAACCTAAAAATAGATTTAAAAAAAAAAGAAGTTTGTAGCGACTACTCCTCCAAAACTGTAAGTGGTACTGATATGGGACATTTATTAAAATGAACAGCATGACGTCATATTGGTCCTTGACGAAAAAAATCGTTTTGATTCGACGTCAAACATCTTTGTTTATACAGAGTTATATAGGAAAATCTTGTGGGAACTAGTCTTCAGAAACTGATTGGTGGGTTTTTAGGAAGCTTTATAGGAATGTTCCGATTGATGTCTAGTTGGTCCTAAGTAAAAATCAGTTAGAAAACAGATTTTAAAAATATTGTTTTGTGGCGACTACTTCTCAAACACAATAAGAGGTATTAATTTGAAACCTTACCAAATTGACTGGCATGACATATAGCTGGTCCTAAACAAAATTCATTTTGATTCGATATCAAACATAGCCACCAGTTTATTTACATATATTTATATTGGAGAAACTTGTGGCGACAACTCCTCTGGAACTACGTGATGGATTTTCATGAAACTTTACAGGTATGTTGATCTTTGAGTCTAGTTGCTCCTAAGTAAAAATCAGGACCGCCGGAATTTAAGATGGCCACCACAGCTAAAAATAGATTTAAAAAAATGGTATTGATTTTGAACCTATACCAAAATGACTGGCTTGACATGTAGTTGGTTCTAAACAAAATTCATTTTGATTCGATGTCAAGCATGGCCGCCAATGGCCATCTTTGTTTACATAGAGTTGTATAGGAAAAAACCCGCGGCGACTAATCTTCTGAGACTCGATGGAGTTTCATGAAACTTTACAGGAATGTTGCTCTTAATGTTAATGTCTTGTTGGTGCTAAGTAAAAATGAGACGGGCAGAAATTTCAAGATGGCCACCACAGCTAAAATAGATTTTAAAAATACTGTTTTGTGGTGACAACTTCTCAAAAACCATATGGATTATTGATTTGAAACCTTTACCAAATTGATTGGCATGAAATGTAGTTGGTTCTAAACAAAATTAATTTTGATTCGATATCAAACATGGCCTCCAGCAGATATCTTTTACATAGAGTTATATAGGAAATCAGGTTGGCTAAACATTCAAGATGGCCGCCACATCTAAAAGTTAAAAATAGAAGTTTGTGGCGACCACTTCTTAAAAACCACAACTGGTATTGATTTTGAACTTATTCCAAAATGACTGGCCTGACATGTAATGGGTTCTAAACAAAATTCCTTTTGATTCGATGTCAAATATGGCCGCCAAGTGCCATCTTTGTTTCCATAGAGTAGCATAGGAAAACGTGTGGCGACTACTCCTCTGAAGCTACTTGATGTATTTTCCTGAAACTTTATAGGAATGTTTCGCTTGATGTCTAGTTGGTCCTAAGTAAAAATCAGTTAAACAATAGATTTAAAAATATAATTTTGCGGCGACTACTTCTCAAACACCATAAGGGGTATTAATTTGAAACCTTACCATATTGACTGGCATGACATATAGCTGGTCCTAAACAAAATTCATTTTGATTCGATATCAAACATGGCCATCAGTTTATTTACATAGAGTTATATTGGAGAAACTTGTGGCGACTACTCCTCTGGAACTACTTGAGGGATTTTCATGAAACTTTACAGGAACGTTGATCTTTGAGTCTAGTTTCTCCTAAGTAGAAATCAGGTCGGCCGGAATTCAAGATGGCCACCACAGCTAAAAATAGATTTTAAAATAGAAGTTTGTGGCGACTACTTCTCAAAAACCACAAGTGGTATTGATTTTGAACCTATATCAAAATGACTGGCTTGACTTGTAGTTGGTTCTAAACAAAATTCATTTTGATTCGATGTCAAACATGGCCGCCAATGGCCATCTTTGTTTACACAGAGTTGTATAGGAAAAACCCAAGGCGACTAATCATCTGAGACTCGATGAAGATTCATGAAACTTTACAGGAATGTTGCTCTTAATATCTTGTTGGGCCTAAGTAAAAATGAGACTGGCGGAAATTTCAAGATGGCCACCACAGCTAAAATCGATTTTAAAAATACAGTTTTGTGGTGACAACTTCTCAAAAACCATATGGGTTATTGATTTGGAACCTTTACCAAATTGATTGGCATGAAATGTAGTTGGTTCTAAACAAAATTAATTTTGATTCGATATCAAACATGGCCGCCAGCAGACATCTTTTACATAGAGTTATATAGGAAATCAGGTTGGCTGAAAATTCAAGATGGCCGCCATATCTAAAAGTAGATTTTAAAAATAGAAGTTTGTGGCGACTTACTTCTCAAAAAACACAAATGGTATTGATTTTGAACTTATTCCAAAATGACTGGTCTGACATGTAGTTGGTTCTAAACAAAATTCCTTTTGATTAGATGTCAAATATGGCCGCCAATGACCATCTTTGTTTACATAGAGTAGCTTAGGAAAACGTGTGGCGACTACTCCTCTGAAGCTACTTGATGTATTTTCCTGAAACTGTATAGGAATGTTTCGCTTGATGTCTAGTCGGTCCTAAGTAAAAATCAGTTAAACAATAGATTTAAAAATATAATTTTGCGGCGACTACTTCTCAAACACCATAAGAGGTATTAATTTGAAACCTTACCAAATTGACTGGCATGACATATAGCTGATCCTAAACAAAATTCATTTTGATTCGATATCAAACATGGCCATCAGTTTATTTACATAGAGTTATATTGGAGAAACTTGTGGCAACTACTCCTCTGGAACTACTTGAGGGATTTTCATGAAACTTTACAGGAATGTTGATCTTTGAGTCTAGTTTCTCCTAAGTAAAAGTCAGGTCGGCCGGAATTCAAGGTGGCCACCACAGCTAAAAATAGATTTTAAAATAGAAGTTTGTGGCGACTACTTCTCAAAAACCACAAGTGGTATTGATTTTGAACCTATATCAAAATGACTGGCTTGACTTGTAGTTGGTTCTAAACAAAATTCATTTTGATTCGATGTCAAACATGGCCGCCAATGGCCATCTTTGTTTACACAGAGTTGTATAGGAAAAACCCAAGGCGACTAATCATCTGAGACTCGATGAAGATTCATGAAACTTTACAGGAATGTTGCTCTTAATATCTTGTTGGGCCTAAGTAAAAATGAGACTGGCGGAAATTTCAAGATGGCCGCCACAGCTAAAATAGATTTTAAAAATACTGTTTCGTGGTGACAACTTCTCAAAAACCATATGGGTTATTGAGATGGAACCTTTACCAAATTGATTGGCATGAAATGTAGTTGGTTCTAAACAAAATTAATTTTGATTCGATATCAAACATGGCCGCCAGCAGACATCTTTTACATAGAGTTATATAGGAAATCAGGTTGGCTGAAAATGCAAGATGGTCGCCACATCTAAAAGTAGATTTTAAAAATAGAAGTTTGTGGCGACTACTTCTCAAAAACCACAAATGGTATTGCTTTTGAACTTATTCCAAAATGACTGGCCTGACATGTAGTTGGTTCTAAACAAAACTCCTTTTGATTCGATATCAAATATGGCCGCCAATGGCCATCTTTGTTTACATAGAGTAGCATAGGAAAACGTGTGGCGACTACTCCTCTGAAGCTACTTGATATATTTTCCTGAAACTTTATAGGAATGTTTCGCTTGATGTCTAGTTGGTCCTAAGTAAAAATCAAGTTGGCCAAGATAAAGGGGAAAAATACTACGATTTCAAAAACAGTTTAATAAGCACTATTGAAGATTTGGGTATTCAAGTATGCAAAAAAAGGGGACATTTTAGATAAACTGTCTAGTATACATGCATCCCCAAACGTAACAGATTTTGAGAAGGTAAGAGGATGAACTGGATATTGCAAACATAAAAACCCAAAAAAATAAGGAGAATTGCTGAGCAAGAGGGGAAAAGTAGGCGATTTTGCTAGGGGTAGGGCCCGAATATCATCCCTGTTTGTGAAGGAAAAATGCCCTGGATGTGTAAAAAATAAAAGCAGTCCAGATAAGACTACAGTATGTCTATGTGTTTTACATAAGGTATATTCAATGTCTGGTACTTATAGGGAACTATGTTTAACACTTTTGGTGATCTAGGGAACAGTGTAAATACTTTTAGGGATCTAGGGCACATGGACAAAATACTTTTGGGGAACATTGGCAAATACTTTTGGGGATTTGGGGAACAATGGCCATTACTTTAAGGGATCTGAGGAACAAGGACCCCTCACCCCTGGGAGGGCCTCAATACTTACCGGATGTGTACGGAGTATAAAAAAGTCAATAGTGTCACAAAAACTGATTCATTTCCAATTCCACGACTTGATGACTGTATTGATAACATTCAAAATGCCAAATACGTTACAAAATTCGATCTTCTAAAAGGATTGTGGCAAGTACCTCTCACAGAAAGAGCAGAAGAATACACAGTATTTGTTACCCCAGATGAACTACTTCAGTATAAAGTTATGCCATTTGAAATGAAAAATTCACCGTTTCAACGTCTCGCCAATATGTTAATATCTGATCTAGATGGATGTGACGCGTACATTGAGGATGTCATAATTTACAACAACACACGGGAAAACCATGCGCGGACAAAAAGAGTTGCTTCGACCGTCTTACAGATGTGAAGTTAACAGCCAACCTCAACAAAAATGAATTCTGTCTCGCTGTTGTCACGTTTTTAGGATACGAAGTGGGACAGGGTCAGGTTAAACCTATTGAAGCTAAGGTAAAGTCTGTCTCTGAATGTCCTCTACCGACTTGTATAAAGCAACTGATGCATTTTCTGGTACGGCTGGTTATTATAGAATTTTTTGCCATACTATTTCAGTCATTGCTGAACCTTTGACCAACTTACTGAGTAAAAGAAAGAAATTTATTTGGACTGAAAAGAAGTTCCAGCAGTCATTTCGAGGGTTCAGTGCAAAACTATTGTATCTCCTTCTTTATTTATATGTAGTTACAATACTTTTGCACTGACCCCACGATTTGATAAATTAAAAGCCATACTTATGGGTGCACCAGTGCTTTCAGAACCAACTTATGATTTTAAATTTAAGCTAGCTGTTGATGCAAGTGATACTGGTGCGGGTGCAGTACTTCTGCAAGAAGACAACAATGGTGTTGACCATCCAGTTTGTTACTTTTCTAAAAAGTTTAAGAAACATCAGAAGAACTACTCTACTGTAGAAAAAGAGTGTCTTTCTCTGATTTTGGCACTACTGCATTTTGAAGTCTATTTAATTTCAAAGATAGTTGTCTTCAGTGATCATAATCCCCTCACATTGATTAATAAAATGAAAAACATAAATCAAAGATTAATAAGGTGGAGTTTAATGTGCAAAAGTACAAAATTGAAATTAGATATATCAGAGGAAAGGATAATTTGATTGCTGACGCATTATCTCGTGTGTAAAATACGTTTGTATATTTAAACGTAAATTATTGTAATACAATATATATTTTGACATTACTACGAAGGATGGCATACTTTCACAGTACTACCTTGAACTATGTTTCCCGAATAAGATATAAATATAAGGGAGTAGGTTTTCACTTCCAGAGATTTGACACAATCGGGAGTCGAACTCGGGAGGCAAGTATGCTATGAAAAAAGTCATTTAACCAGTAGCTAAGTGAATATAATTATTTAGAACAACACGAGGTCAAGATTGTCTAGATTGACTAAAAGATGGTTAGGCCCCAAGATGTTACTCACATGGGGAGAAACAGATAGCTACTTCCACAGCTCCGAATAATTTCACTGGCGTGGGTGGGGTGTGTGTGTGTAGGGGGGTGGGGGGAGTGTATCTGGTCCGAGTTCAAAAAGTATATTTTCTTTAAAATTATGTTATGTATCAATGAAACAGACATGTTTAGTGGTAAATACAAATACCTAACATAAGAACTATTGAGGCTAATTTTCTGGCTGTCCCAGAAACAAGGAATTTAATAGGAAAATCTCCATCTAAAAATCATTTTGGCTATACAAAATTTATTTCTCAACCGAATTTCGAAACTAATGTGTTTTTATTTACAACATAAAATGACAGTTCCAATTTTACGTTTTTTAAAACTTACTCGTGGTATTGCTGAAAACCTTTGGCTTAAACAAGCGACCCGAACAACAGCTATTGGTCGGGTTTACACTCCACTATAATGTACTTCTTTCTTTCTTTTTTCAGCCGGATTGCGCAGCAAATACAGGCATACAGTTCGGCGATTTCCGTCTGTCCGTCCGTACGTCCGTCTACGCGTTTTGACGTTTTGGTTGAAGTTTTTGGTTGCAGTTTTTGTTTTTCCTCATTTTTCAAAAACGAATTTTCTAGAAGCTTTGAAACTTATTCAATATTATTACACAATGTTATATGACAAGAGACATAACTATGTCATGCATTTTACCTGAAATATCGTTCCTTTTACTTAGATCTTTCAGTTAACTCTTAGCCTGCTAAGGGCGACTACAGCAGCCTTTGCAGCCAGTGTAAACCCAGATCAGGCTGATCAGGATTTACACTGCCTGGCTGCTCATCAGCATTTAAGGTAAACCAAAACACACCCTTGTAACATAAATGGAATGGTCCAAATTCAAAGAAAGGACAGTCCATTATACATTCATAGCGGGCTAAGGGTTAACATGTCGAATTCCCATTCCGGGGTTCGCACCGTTGTTTGTGCTTCACTTGTTTTTTCTATGTTGAACACAGTTTGAGTTTGCCACTCCACCCGTATAAATAAAACGTTCCTATGTCAGTGTAACGGTAACGAGTCCGAGGCTGTGCCGGTCTTCCGGTTGGTCAGCAGCTACGGAGTGGTTCAGATGTGAAGGTGATGTAAAAGTTTGTAAACTTGACATTCTCTCTTTCCTATCTTTTTACTATTTTATTTTCTACCACCGACAGAAGCATTTTGGTCAAATACGACACTCAGTTTCTTAAATTATAGATGTAGAAAGTATTTTGATTTAAACATATTTTATTGCCATATGTGTACAAGTACATGCAATCGGGTCGGGCACAAGTGCTACCCACATTAGTTACGGCCCTTCCCTACAATGGAGTTTTAACAAATATAATGAAAGGCAATTGCTATTAAGCTGGATTAACTACAACATGATATGTAGTAGAACATGTTAAGATAATAAGAAAACAGAAATAAAGAAACAAGGGAAAAGACGAAGTGGAAGAAAGAATAATGCAACACATGTGACATTGCTCGGGTTGATCAGACATAAAATGTAATGGCAAACCTAAGTAAAGCGATGACTATCTCTAATAAAGTTTTGAACAGAATTAAAAATCAAACCATTTTTTTGTGTTGTAAGATCTAACCTTCCAAACAATAATGTATTTGAGTTTAAAGGATGAAACGAACGTGTTGACTGGAAGAGGTCGAGCCTTTCAACATTGAGTTGCATATATTCAAAGAAGAAATGATTTGCATCGTCATTACCCTGAACGCAATTGCATTGAGGCGTAAATGATTTTGAAAAATATCTTTATTGTGTACACCAGATAAATAAAAACTAGGAACATTTGAACTAGTAAACATTGTTCGCATAAGCTGATCTTTGAATTTTTTTAATGAGCCTGAATTTCTAATATCTAAAGGTAAATCATTCCAGAGTTTCATAGCTGATGGAATAAATGAATTCATAAAAATAGATGTTCTGACTGAAGTCTGCGAGAGATGTTCTGCGTTATGAGGGGATATGGAGTCTCTTCCGCTACGTTTCTTGGCAGTATACTTGCCAGGTATTCAGGCATTGTTCCGTTTTTCATTTTATATACAACAGAAAGTTTTTGCAACTTACGCCGTTCTGATAACGTTAGCCACCCTATTTCATTCATTAAATTAAAAACAGATAAGACCGGTCACAATACGCGCAGCTTTATATTGTATTTTTTCAAGTTTATTTGTTCATATTCGCTGCAGCCATCCCAAACAATAGCAGCATATTCTAAGATTGGACGGACATACGATAAATAAATTTGATTTAATGCCTTACGACTTGGTGTAAATTTCAAAAGCCTCATAGTTCCAATGATTTTGGATGCCGAAAGAGAGATATTTTCGATATGCATATGCCATCATGGCTCAAAGTAAGGCCTAAATGTTTATGTTTATGGTGTTCAACAAACGACAACTGGGTGTTATCTAAAAAGATTAGGCCGACGCTGTTCATTGGTTTTTGGGGAAAAAAACAATGCTTCAGTTTTACTGGCGTTTAATTGAACTAACCATGTTTTTGACCAATTTGAAACAATGTTTAAGTCATGGTTTAAAATATCCTCCATATCATCAATTATTGAAGTGGATACTGACAAAGAACTATCATCGGCAAACATAACATATTTTCGGATATATCATTAACATATATTAAAAACAAAAGGGGTCCGAGTACAGAGCCTTGAGGAACGCCCGCGGTTATGTTTTTGATTTTAGAATACGCGTTTCCGACAAATACTTGTTGCATTCTATTATTAAGATAACTTTCAATCCAAGAAAGTAATTTCACATTAACTCCATTTTGCTTAAGTTTAAATAAAAGCGCTTTATGCCATACCCTATCGAAAGCTTTAGAGATATCTGCGAATACAATAATTGGCGTCAAAAGCTTGAAAAATATTATGATATATATTGATAAGTTGATGAGCTGTCGAATGGCCTGTGTGAAAACCAGATTGATTTTTAAAAAAAAAGTTATTAATATGTAAATGGTTATAAATAAACTTATAAACGACCCGTTCAAAAGCTTTCCCTACACAACTTAGCAGCGAGATCGGTCTATAAATAGTGGAAATATATGTAAGACCTCTTTTAAAAAGTGGCATATCGTTTGCAAATTTCCAAATGGTTCGTTCAACGATATATTTTATAAAATACAATGAGGTTTGCAAATCGTTACAGCTGTTTCATTCAGTACCTTTTGACTTATTCCATCCTTTCCTGTTGCTTTGTTTACGTCTAATATTTTTAAAATATCCATAATTTCTGATTCGGTAACAGAAATATTGTCTAAACAGGCATCTGTTTTTGTAACAAAATTCGGTAGAACTGCGTTCGTTTTCAGCAAAATATGTTCGAGTTCATGTACTCTGTTGGATATTATATTTGACGAAATATACAATAAAATACCTCCAGAATGATCAGTGCTGTCTTTCCTATAAGTAGTAACACAAATTTCAATAAGTAAGACATCATCAGCTATTTCATGTGTAAGATGTGTCTCGGTAAAACACAATATATCAAAGTCAGTACAATTGTCCTTAATAAATTCAAGTTTATTTCGAATGCTTCTAATATTAAGATGAAAAAAAGTTAAGCTATTATCAGTTGACATTGATGGACCTGGATTTAGTTTTACATCTCCAGAAGTAATGATTAATGATAAAGCAACTAGTGCAAATTCTAAATTTAAAATACTTAATTTTAAATATTCCGTGACATTTTTTAACATAATACGCAAATATTTACCTAAAAATGGTAGTATATAAACAAAAAAGTTTAACGGTGTCGTTATAAATGTCATTGTCCTAGGAATGCCACTACAGATACAATGAAAGAGGCCAATAGCCACCCTCCAACACATTATATCGCTACCCAAATGGGCAATAAAGACACTCTCAACATGTAACACATGTAAAAGGAGGGTGGTCATCCTAGTACAACCAAGACGCCTGAGTCAACAAACCGAGCAAGGAAATGTGTATCTACAAGGAAAGGGAAAGGCATAGAGGTAGAGCGTATCGTAAAAAACAAACATGTAATACAAACAAGTTCATACTACTTACCGAACTCGAAACGAAGATCATCCAGAAAATCAGATAACTTAAGTTAAGTTGGTGCATTCACTGAATACTTGATAATGTGACATTAACTCATATAAAGACTGACTTGTCATTATCGTCATCAAAACATATAAACATAGTCATCATCATCCATCATTACAAAAAAGTAAAAAAATCATCATAATCATTAATATTATCGTCAACTAATTGGCAATACCATTATCATCACATTAATCCGATCATCACCACATTAACATCATTATCATTTTCATCATCATTATCATCACTACATCAACATAATCATTTTCCCATCAAGATATTTCTCATCAAAATATTCTTAATTACATAATCATCATCACATAAAAAACAATTATCATAGTCTGTCAACATGATTATCATCATAATCAACAACATCATTACGGTGACATCTATCAACACATTAATATCACTCGCATTTTCGGAATATCACCGTTATCATCGATTGCATCAACAAAATAAATAATAATAATAAGAATCATAATCATCACCATTATCATCATTGCATCAACATTACCATCATATTCATCACCGTTTATTTTAACCATCTTTGCATCAACATAATCCTAATAAGCATCATCAACATCATCACATTAACATAATCCTAATCATCCGCATCATCATAATCAATAATCAATTCATCATCATCAACATAATCAAAATTATCACCATAATTATATAAGTATTTTGAGCACAGCTCGTGCCAAACCTCGAGATATGTGAATCAAACCAATTTCTTTTCTACATAGCATTTTGATCAATTTTGGTGCATTTTCAGAGAATATGACTGCAAAACATCGGACCCCCTAGACACACTCCACTAATTGGATTTAACTACTGAAATGTTTTGAAAATGGACCACCATTCATCAAATGTCATGTAGGAAACTTTTGAAAACATTGTCATTTTCCCAAACATACATCATCCTAATGATTAGACAACACTTATGAATCAATTTAACACAGTTTGAAAGCGTATATTCGGAAAAAGTTTAAATCATATGTGTATACCTTTTTTTCGTAATTACATAATGTTAAAACTTTGGTAAGGATCCGTAAGGAAGCTGGGTACTGTAGTTCGAAAACAAAGTATACGCATCAAGGTTTTTGTATACATCTATGTAGTAGATAGTCCGACCGATTAGATCAATTAGCCCAGTTGGCAAAGTATCGGAAAGTTTGGGAGATCGAAAACGCCACGGGGTTAATACCGTATTTTAAAAGGCGAGCTAGGAGATTAACCTCGCATTCTCGCGATCTCGCCGTACAGAACAGGGCGAGATTGCGATGGCCCTTTCCGGATTCCGTAGTTTATATTGGGTCTATTAAGCTATGTATATACATGCATATAACTCGTCGTCAGTAAGTTTAGCTACGGTAATATATGTTGTAAACTTTGCTTATTGATGGCGGGATAGGGACTTTAAAAAGGCAATCACCTCAGCCTTGTTTGACTATTTTCCATAACAAACACAAGTTGTTATTGTTCGTCTATTGCTGAGAAACAAAGTCGTAGAAACTGACTCAAGTTAGAATCGCGTGTACTTACAATGTAACAGTAACGTATTTCTAAAAGTCTATTCTGGTTAATCTGTTTCTTCCTTGTAACGTATTTCCGTTTTCAAACGGTCTGTAGTTTAACACGGGCCATTTATTACTAACACCTCTAGCACGACTAGTGCCATCTATTCCACTCGAGCCACTGGCAATTCCGCCAATTCCTCTTACTCCACTAGCTTGCCCACTCGCATTTTTCAGAACAGCAACAGTAGAGGGTGAACGAATCGAGCTGGCGGTAGGCTTTTCTACCACTCCATCTCGGCTACTTGTCTGGCCCTCGAGCCTCTCGGAATACGGGGGTGGTGGTTGATATTTTACATTTGCAGGTTCAACTTGGCGCACGTCATATGATGCCTTTTGAAATAAGAAGTAGAACACATGACAGTACATTGTGTATCTCGTAAAGAAAGCTAGCGCTGTGGCACATGCACTTACGTATGTTACTCAACAGCCAATGTCCACAGTTAATTATCAACGAAGAGTTTACAGAAACATTGATTTATTTCAGTGCATGGTCAATTTTTCAACCATTCTACATTATAAGTATTTACTTGATGAAACCATTCTCAAATCTCATCGTTACAACTGTCCCTAGTCGTACAAAGGGAACCGTTGTTAAACTCTGACGAGGAGAATGAATAAAACGCACTCCTACTGATGTTAAAAAATATGCGAATATTTGACATCAAAAATAAAAACTTGGTTAAAAAGGTAAACACGGTGGATTAACGTGTGTCAAACAAATGCCAAATTTGTAAACAATAATAACGTTCAATATTAATTAGAAATAAATTACCTACCTTCTTTTTCCTTTGTTTGCGCTTGTAGCACAACAGAATGGCAGTCGTACAAATTGAGAGTAGGACGAGGGACAGCAAGACCATGAATATCACCACTAGGACGGTTGTTTGGTTAAATAGCAACGTATCTGCAACAACAAAGATCACTAATATCACCATGACGACGGTTGTTTGGTCAAATAGTAACGTATCTGCAACAACAAAGATCACTAATATCACCATGACGACGGTTGTTTGGTCAAATAGTGAACGTATCTGCAACAACAAAGATCACGAATATCACCATGACGAGGGTTGTTCTGTCAAATAGTAACGTATCTGCAACAACAAAGATCACGAATATCACCATGACGACGGTTGTTCTGTTAAATAGTAACGTATCTGCAACAACAAAGACCACGAGTATCACCATGACGACGGTTGTTTGGTCAAATAGTAACGTATCTTCAACAACAAAGACCACGAACATCACCATGACGACGGTTGTTTGGTCAAATAATAACGTATCTACAACAACAAAGACTTCGAATATCACCATGACGACGATTGTTTGGTAAAACAGCACCGTTTCTGCAACAACTAATCTACTTTCATGGCGTATCGGTAATGTCTTTAAAATTATATATATAATGGAGAAGAAAAAAAACTATACACCAAATATAGGTCTACTTTAATACATAGAGGATCTTAAACGAGTTCCCATTTCATATAAGATTTATGAAACGAGTTATGAATTATTTTTAATTTTAACTCGCCAAAAGGCTCGTTAAAATTAAAATAATTCATAGCGAGTTTCATAAATCTTATATGAAATGGGAACGTGTTTAAGATCCTTTTTATCATATAACATTGCAGTCAAATTAGTAAAAAAATATTCAGATGGACATAGAACCGCCACGACGTCAGACACACTTTAGCGCCAAAACGTCATAAAATATGTGACGTCGTAACGTCGCGTCTCACACATAACGTTGCATATAAAAGAGTTCTTGTTCACCTCTTTACAAAATAGCAGTTTACGCCAACTTTTTAACAAACCAACAACAATGTTTTGTATAACGTGCATTAATTTTATAAGCTGTCACAAATAATAAGTTTATGACTCAGATCTGGGTGAATCTGTAATAAATAAAATAGTTTCAGTTAATAAACTTGCGAAGTGTTACAGGTTTAACTCAACCAATCAAAATCGTTCCAGGTTGTATTACACGTGTGTCATACAATAGAATATTAAATGGGTGATCGACACTGCCAACAAGGGACGTTATGTGATAAAAACTATTCTGAAACATTAATCGATCATGGTTTGTGCTAGTGCGTTTTTACCGAAGTAGTGTGTGTGTGTGTAATTCTAAGGTTTATAGTCCGTCCGCCAACGAACACGTCAGGGTATACCTGACGCGATGGGCACAATAGAGTCTGGACTTTTTACCGAAGTAGTAAAACTAACGTAAAGTAAACGACTAACTTTTCATAGGAGTAGCCAGGACAAAAAGTTCCTAATTAAATGGCACTTGGATGTAAGTTTCAAGCAAGGGTCATATATGGCTACGAAATATAGCGAAATCAGCGTAGCCCTAAAGGCCATACTGCAAGCCCACGGTGTCTGTGACCATTAGCGTGCTTTTGGTAAACACGCGACACACAAACAAAGCTGTTTATCGAAACAGTACATGATTCTTAACAAGGCACTTACAGTTTTAAATCGGCATTCAGACTTCGGTCAAAATGTAATGTATCATATCAGGCCATTTGGCTCCGTAGGGCAGTTATTTGCCCGAATTTGTACAGAACTAAAATTAATCCGAAGAGAACAGTATCTGCAATTACAAAAATAACGTCATAACGTATCTGACGTGACGCGCGATGTTGGTGCAACGGCGTCAGAACGTTGTTTTTGTTAAATACTATAGGACGAACTTGTTTAATAGTCTAATAGTACAACACCTTAATGAACTGAAAGATTGATTCCTCAACAAAATACTTGAATTAGATATCGTTTCTTGATTTGCATATGTACATGGTTTGTTTTGCAACCGTTTCGTCCCTTGTTTGTGAATGGTTTTGTCTGTGTGCGTTTGCATTTTGTTTGGTTGCTGCTTCGTTCCTTCATGATTCATCGTTTTTTTTTGCGCACAATATGACCTATTTATGTGTCGACGTGCCGTAAAACGCCATTCATTCATTAATTCATTCATTCATTCTTTATGTCAGGAACAATTTAAAATTCTAATACACCCGCACCATATAGCCCAGTAAAATATCTCGTTATATTCAACGATACATCACTGTATTTTTTGCAACGTTAGGAGAGTAAGCAATGCAATGCGAACTATTTTAATTGTGTGCACTATTTTCGCATTTTAGGGGTATTATAATAGAAATAGAACATCGTTTACTGTGAATTATCGTATATTATATCACGGTTTGTCGTTCACTTGTAAAACAATAAATTCACTCGCACTTTGGGCTCGTGAAATTATTGTTTACAACTGAACTCCACACCGTGATATAATACACGATAATTCACCGTAAGCGATGTTCTATTTCTTAAATAAAGTCATAACTTATCTGTAATTACAAACACTTACCATCACATATCGTACCTTGTCATAATGTACCAAGACAAACTAAAGCGCGCAGACGTAGTTAAACAGAAACACACCACAGCATAAGAAGTGTAACTCTATGTACACATAATAAAGTACATATAAACCTGATCAAGGGACCACCTCTAGTAAAAGACCGCCTGCTTTAAGAGACCACCATTGCAGTTCCTACGTGAATTAATTTAAATTAAACCATACCTTTAGTTTAAACTTATTTATTTTACATCGATTGTAACGAAAGCTCTTTGAACTTATTTGAATCACTCTCGATGTCTTCCTGGGTAGAACCAATACTAAGTAATGCAGATAAAGTGTCTTGCTCAGGGACACAACGCATATGGCAATGACGGGAATCGAACCCACGACTTTTGGATCATGGGTCCAACGCTCTACCACTAGACCACAGCGCTCCACTAACTAAACTAAACCAAACCTTTATTAAAGGGACTGGAAGCATCTGGGTGTCAATCCGAATACCAATACAACCATCATCAAGTGTTTCAGATTCATATTTAATGTGCATATGCACTGAACTAGGAGTCAGTATGCGTACGATGTAATTATTGCTATTGAACAGTTTAGACTTGAAAACTAGACGACTCGGCTAATTTTGTTCTATAAATCGTTAATAGTAATTCTGAGATGATACTTTAAGCCTCTTATAAATTCGTGTTGTGTGATACATGTTGTTCTATCGCTCATAGACACATGATAGTTTAGTTAAGCCACCCGGAGAGGGGCTTTGTTTGAATTATATTTACAACTGTCAGCAATATAATCCCCATTTAAATTCACATTTATGATTTAACAACAAAACGCAGCATAGTATTTGCGCTTTCCAGTCCGAACATTTTCATTATCAATAATTAACCCGTCGCTTTTTCCAGACCGAACATTTTCAATAACAGCAAGCAAATTCAGAGAATTATGGTCCACCGCTTGATAGGAACCGCCAATGTAAAAATCGGTCGATATGTGGTAAAAATCTCGACAAAAAACATCAATTTTTAAAAATCAAAGGGCTATAACTATGGCGTTATATATGTGCGATCTGGCTGGTTATCAAAACTGGCCTAGATATTATGGCCATAAGCATTGTCTTAAAGTTTAATCAAGATAGGATTATAAATATAACTTATTGGTGGGAAACGAAAGTCCAAGGGCCATAACTCCGGCATTATAGGTGTGATCTAGCTGGTTATCGAACTTGATCTAGATATTACGTCAATAAACATTGTCCTGAAGTTTCATCAAGATCGGATTATAAATGGTAAAGTTATTGAGCGGAAACCGCAAAATTTCTTCAATTTTCCACAAATCCAAGGGCCAAACCTCCGGCAAGATATATGCGATCTGGGTGGTTATTAAACTTGGCCGAGATATTATGCCAATAAACATTGTCCTAAAGTTTCATAAAGATTGGATTATAAATGAAACTGAAGCACATCATAAAGGTTTTCATTTGCGTTTGTTGGGTTGACACCAATCATTCTTCTAGATCGCCTCCAGTCCCTTTAAGAGACAACCTTATATATAGTGTGTTAAGAGTTTCGTTTAGTGATCACTTAATACATGTTTAACTCTATAATGCTTATAACAACATAATATCTGCTAAAGACCAAAAAAGAACAGTCCGTCTAAAACAGAACTATAGTGTTCATTTTATAGATTTTAGGTCAGATAGCACTATTGATTTGGGGCTTCTGACTGGTTGAAAAAAGTATAGGGTCTATTAGGGCATATAGTCAGATTGTAAGGCAGATTCTGAATGGATTAATTTACCCAAATCATAACAAATCCCCATAAAACATCAAAATAGTATATTTCCATCATAAAACATGTTGATTTAGGATATTTTGACTGAAATTTGCATTTGTATGGATACAATTGTACTGAAAGTATATTTGCAAAAAATAACATTTCTTGACTGCCATTCTGGGGGCGGCCACCTTTAGTGAATATTAGAGGCTGAAAGCATCACATTACTCCCAATTTGCTGGTCATTTTTGAGTGTCTCTAAGATAGTTCTTTAAACAAAGTTAGGTTTTATCATCCGTTCCGATATAGGAATAGATGTTATAGGCCAAAAGGCCATAATGGAGGCCAATGGGAAATGCAATAGTGGTATATGACCAACATCATGTGCCATAAAACTGAAACATGATATAATCGTTTATGTTCTACGTTATAAAACTCATGGGGGCGGGGTGGGGAAGCCTCAGGATTCGATAACCATAAATATCTATGTTGTGTTTTACCTTGTGTGCTACTATTCGAACTGGCGGTTGTTTCCGTCGTTGTCTTTGTCGTTGTCGCCGCCGCAGACGTCGTGGTAATTTCGTCAAGACAGTATGCTGCTTTACCACATGCGATTGTCAACGCACCATTGGAAACTGTGAAACAATATACATCTTCTTAAAAACAGCCCTTTGTCGACGCATTATGTGTTGATATATTTTTTCGGAGGCATCTTTAGCGGTGGAAGAATTAAACATTTCATGGGAAATGGGAATTGTTCTATCGCCCATTTGTTAAAGCAAATTTTTATTTTGAGGTATAATAACACATGCATAAGACATGGGTATTGTTCTATCGACCATTTGTGCAAGCAAATTTCTGAGGTATAATAACACATTTTATAAGACATAGGTATTGTTCTATCGACCATTTGTGCAAGCAAATTTCTGAAAGTATAATAACACATTTCATATTTATGAGGTATAATAACACATTTCATGAGACATGGGTATTGCTCTATCGCCCATTTGTGTAAGCAAACTTCTGAGGTATAATAACACATTTTATATATTTCTGAGGTATAATAACACATTTCAAGAGACATGGGTAGTGTTATATCGCCCATTTGTGCAAGCAATCTTTTGAGGTATAATAACACATTTCATATTTCTGAGGTATAATAACACATTTTGTGAGACATGGATATTGCTCTATCGACCATTTGTGCAAGCAAATTCTTGAGGTATAATAACACATTTCATGAGGCATGGGTATAGTTCTATCGCCCATTTGTGCAAGCAAATTTCTGATGTATAATAAAACATTTCATGATACATGAGTATTGTTCTATCGCCCATTGGTGCAAGCAAATTTCTGAGGTATAATAACATATTTCATATTTCTGAGGTATAATAACACGATTCATGAGACATGGGTAAAGTTCTATCGCCCATTAGTGCAAGCAAATTTCTGAGGTATAATAACACATTTCATGAGACATGGCTATTGTTAAATCGCCCATTTGTGCAAGCAAATTGCTGAGGTATAATAACACATTTCATAAGACATGGGTATTGTTCTACCGACCACTTGTGCAAGCAAACTTCTGAGGTATAATAACACATTTATTGAGACATGGGTATTGTTCTATCAACCATTTGAGCAAACAAATTTCAGAGGTATAATAAAACATTTCATGAGACATGGGTATTGTTCTATCGACCATTTGTGCAAGCACATGTCTGAGGTATAATAACACGTTTCATGAGACATGGGTATTGTTATATCGACCATTTGTGCAAGCACATTTCTGAGGTATAATAACACGTTTCATGAGACATGGATATTGTTTATCGCCCATTTGTGCAGGCAAATTTCTGAAGTATAATAACACATTTCATATTTCTGAGGTATAATAACACATTACATGAGACATGGATATTGTTCTATCGACCATTTGTGCATGCAAATTTCTGAGGTATAATAACACATTTCATGAGACATGGATATTGTTCTATCGCCCATTTGTGCAGGCAAATTTCTGAAGTATAATAACACATTTCATATTTCTGAGGTATAATGACACATTACATGAGACATGGATATTGTTCTATCGACCATTTGTGCAAGCAAATTTCTGAGGTATAATAACACATTACATGAGACATGGATATTGTTCTATCGCCCATTTGTGCAGGCAAATTTCTGAAGTATAATAACACATTTCATATTTCTGAGGTATAATAACACATTACATGAGACATGGATATTGTTCTATCGACCATTTGTGCAAGCAAATTTCTGAGATATAATAACACATTTAATGAGACATGGGTATAGTTCGATCGCCCATTTGTGCAAGCAAACTTCTGAGGTATAATAACACATTTCATGAGACATAGGTATAGTTCTATCGACCATTTGTGCAAGCAAATATTTTGAGGTATAATAACACATTTCATGAGACATGGGTATTGTTTTATCGACCATTTGTGCAAGCAAATTTTTGAGGTATAATAACACATATCATGAGACATGGCTATTGTTCTATCGAACATTTGTGCAAGCAAATATCTGAGGTATAATAACACATTTCATGAGACATGGGTATTGTTCTATCGACCAATTGTGCAAGCAAATTTCTGAGGTGTAATAACACATTTCATGAGACACGGGTATTGGTCTATCGCCCATTTTTACAAGCTTTCTGAATTATAATAACACATTTCAAGAGACACGGGTATTGTTCTATCGACCAATTGTGCAAGCAAATTTCTGAGGTATAATAACACATTTCATGAGACAGTGTGTATTGTTCTATCGCCAATTTGTGTAAGCAAATTTTTGAGGTATAATAACACATTTCATAAGACATGGGTATTGTTCTACCGACCACTTGTGCAAGCAAACTTCTGAGGTATAATAACACATTTATTGAGACATGGGTATTGTTCTATCGACCATTTGAGCAAACAAATTTCAGAGGTATAATAAAACATTTCATGACACATGGGTATTGTTCTATCGACCATTTGTGCAAGCACATGTCTGAGGTATAATAACACGTTTCATGAGACATGGGTATTGTTCTATCGACCATTTGTGCAAGCACATTTCTGAGGTATAATAACACATTTTATGAGACATGGGTATTGTTTTATCGACCATCGGTGCAAGCAAATTTCTGAGGTATAATAACACATTTCATGAGACAGTGTGTATTGTTCTATCGCCAATTTGTGTAAGCAAATTTTTGAGGTATAATAACACATTTTATAAGACATGGGTATTGTTCTACCGACCACTTGTGCAAGCAAACTTCTGAGGTATAATAACACATTTATTGAGACATGGGTATTGTTCTATCGACCATTTGAGCAAACAAATTTCAGAGGTATAATAAAACATTTCATGACACATGGGTATTGTTCTATCGACCATTTGTGCAAGCACATGTCTGAGGTATAATAACACGTTTCATGAGACATGGGTATTGTTCTATCGACCATTTGTGCAAGCACATTTCTGAGGTATAATAACACATTTTATGAGACATGGGTATTGTTTTATCGACCATCGGTGCAAGCAAATTTCTGAGATATAATAACACATTTCATGAGACATGGGTATTGTTCTATCGACCATTTGTGCAAGCAAATTTCTGAGGTATAATAACACATTTCATAAGACATGGATATTGTTCTATCGACCATTTGTGCAGGTAAATTTCTGAAGTATAATAACACATTTCATATTTCTGAGGTATAATAACACATTTCATGAGACATGGGCATATTTCTATCGCCCATTTGTGCAAGCAAATTTCTAAGGTATAATAACACATTTCATATTTCTGAGGTATAATAACACATTTCATGAGACATAGGTATAGTTCTATCGCTCATTTGTGCAAGCAAATTTCTGAAGTATAATAACACATTTCATGAGACATGGGTATTGTTCTACCGCCCATTTGTGCAAGCAAACTTCTGAGGCATAATAAAACATTTCATGAGGCATGGGTATCGTTCTATCGTTCATTTGTGCAAGCAAATTTCTGAGGTATAATAACACATTTCATGAGAAATGGGTTTGTTCTATCGACCATATGTGCAAGCAAATTTCTGAGATATAATAACACATTTCATGAGACATGGGTATTGTTCTATCGCCCATTTGTGCAAGCAAATTTCTGAGGTATAATAACACATTTTATAAGACACGGCTATTGATCTATCGACCACTTGTGCAAGAAAATTTCTGAGGTATAATAACACATTTATTGAGACATGGGTATTATTCTATCAACCATTTGTGCAAGCAAATTTCTGAGGTATAATAACACAATTCATGAGACATGGGTATTGTTCTATCGACCATTTGTGCAAGCAATTTCTAAGGTATAATAACACATTTCTGAGGTATAACACATTTCATGAGACATGGGTATAGTTCGATCGCCCATTTGTGCAAGCAAACTTCTGAGGTATAATAACACATTTCATGAGACATGGGTATAGTTATATCGACCACTTGTGCAAGCAAATATTTTGAGGTATAATAACACATTTCATGAGACATAGGTATTGTTTTATCGACCATTTGTGCAAGCAAATTTTTGAGGTATAATAACACATTTCATGAGACATGGTTATTGTTCTATCGAACATTTGTGCAAGCAAATATCTGAGGTATAATAACACATTTCATGAGATATTGCGTATTGTTTTATCGACCATTTGTGCAAGCAAATTTCTGAGGTATAATAACACATTTCATGAGACATGGGAATTGTTCTATCGACCAATTGTGCAAGCAAATTTCTGAGGTATAATAACACATTTCATGAGACAGGGGTATTGGTCTATCGCCCATTTTTACAAGCTTTCTGAATTATAATAACACATATCAAGAGACACGGGTATTGTTCTATCGCCCATTTGTGCAAGCCAATTTCTGAGGTATAATAACACATTTCATGAGACAGTGGATATTGTTCTATCGCCAATTTGTGTAAGCAAATTTTTGAGGTATAATAACACATTTCATGAGACATGGGTATTGTTCTATCGACCAATTGTGCAAGCAAATTTCTGAGGTATAATAACACATTTCATGAGAGACGGGTATTGGTCTATCGTCCATTTTTACAAGCTTTCTGAATTATAATAACACATTTCAAGAGACACGGGTATTGTTCTATCGACCATTTGTGGAAGCAAATTTCTGAGGTATAACACATTTAAAGAGACATGGGTATTGTTCTATCGCCCATTTGTGCAAGCAAATTTCTGAGGTATAATAACACATTTCATGAGACAGTGGGTATTGTTCTATCGCCAATTTGTGTAAGCAAATTTTTGAGGTATAATAACACATTTCATAAGACATGGGTATTGTTCTACCGACCACTTGTGCAAGCAAACTTCTGAGGTATAATAACACATTTATTGAGACATGGGTATTGTTCTATCGACCATTTGAGCAAACAAATTTCAGAGGTATAATAAAACATTTCATGACACATGGGTATTGTTCTATCGACCATTTGTGCAAGCACATGTCTGAGGTATAATAACACGTTTCATGAGACATGGGTATTGTTCTATCGACCATTTGTGCAAGCACATTTCTGAGGTATAATAACACATTTCATGAGACATGGGTATTGTTTTATCGACCATCGGTGCAAGCAAATTTCTGAGATATAATAACACATTACATGAGACATGGGCATATTTCTATCGCCCATTTGTGCAAGCAAATTTCTAAGGTATAATAACACATTTCATATTTCTGAGGTATAATAACACATTTCATGAGACATAGGTATAGTTCTATCACCCATTTGTGCAAGCAAATTTCTGAAGTATAATAACTCATTTCATGAGACATGGGTATTGTTCTATCGCCCATTTGTGCAAGCTAATTTCAGAGGAATAATAACACATTTCATATTTCTGAGGTATAATAACTCATTTCATGAGACATGGGTATAGTTCTACCGCCCATTTGTGCAAGCAAACTTCTGAGGCATAATAAAACATTTCATGAGGCATGGGTATCGTTCTATCGTTCATTTGTGTAAGCAAATTTCTGAGGTATAATAACACATTTCATGAGAAATGGGTATTGTTCTATCGACCATATGTGCAAGCAAATTTCTGAGATATAATAACACATTTCATGAGACATGGGTATTGTTCTATCGCCCATTTGTGCAAGCAAATTTCTGAGGTATAATAACACATTTTATAAGACACGGGTATTGATCTATCGACCACTTGTGCAAGGAAATTTCTGAGGTATAATAACACATTTATTGAGACATGGGTATTATTCTATCAACCATTTGTGCAAGCAAATTTCTGAGGTATAATAACACATTTCATGAGACATGGGTATTGTTCTATCGACCATTTGTGCAAGCAATTTCTAAGGTATAATAACACATTTCATGAGACATGGGTATTGTATTGTCTACCATTTGTGCAAGCAAATTTCTGAGGTATAATAACACATTTCATGAGACATGGGTATTGTTCTATCGGCCATTTGGCATTTGTGGAAGCAAATTGATGAGGTATAATAACACATTTCATGAGACATGGGTATTGTTTTATCGACCATCGGTGCAAGCAAATTTCTGAGGTATAATAACACATTTCATGAGACACGGGTATTGGTCTATCGCCCATTTTTACAAGCAAATTTTTGAATTGTAATAACACATTTCAAGAGACACGGGTATTGTTCTATCGACCATTTGGGCAAGCACATTTCTGAGGTATAACACATTTCATGAGATATGGGTATTGGTCTATCGCCCATTCGTCCAAGCAAATTTCTGAGGTATAATAACACATTCAAGAGACACGGGTATTGTTCTATCGACCATTTGTGCTAGCAAATTTCTGAGGTATTATAACACATTTCATGAGACATGGGTATTGTTCTATCGCCCATTTGTGCAAGCAAATTTCTGAGGTATAATAACACATTTCATGAGACACGGGTATTGTTCTATCGCCCATTTTTACAAGCAAATTTCTGAGTTATAATAACACATTTCAAGAGATACGGTTATTGTTCTATCGACCATTTGTGCAAGCAAATTTCTGAGGTAAAACACATTTCAAGAGACATGGGTATTGTTCTATCGCCCATTCGTCCAAGCAAATTTCTGAGGTATAATAACACATTTCGTGAGACATGGGTATTGTTTTATCGACCATTTGTGCAAGGAAATTTCTGAGGTATAATAACACATTTTATGAGACATGGGTATTGTTTTATCGACCATTTGTGCAAGCAAATTTCTGAGGTATAATAACACATTTCAAGAGACATGGGTATTGTTATATCGCCCATTTGTGCAAGCAAATTTCTGAGGTATAATAACACATTTCATGAGACATGGGCATTGTTCTATCGACCATTTGTGCAAGCAAATTTCTGAGGTATAATAACACATTTCATATTTCTGAGGTATAATAACACAATTCATGAGGCATGGGTATAGTTCTATCACCCATTTGTGCAAGCAAATTTCTGAGGTATAATAACACATTTCATGAGACACGGGTATTGGTCTGTCGCTTATTTTTACAAGGAAATTTCTGAGTTATAATAACACATTTCAAGAGACACTGTTATTGTTCTATCGACCATTTGTGCAAGCCAATTTCAGAGGTATAACACATTTCATGAGACATGGGTATAGTTCGATCGCCCATTTGTGCAAGCAAACTTCTGAGGTATAATAACACATTTCATGAGACAGGGGTATAGTTCTATCGACCACTTGTGCAAGCAAATATTTTGAGGTATAATAACACATTTCATGAGACATAGGTATTGTTTTATCGACCATTTGTGCAAGCAAATTTTTGAGGTATAATAACACATATCATGAGACATGGTTATTGTTCTATCGAACATTTGTGCAAGCAAATATCTGAGGTATAATAACACATTTCATGAGATATTGCCTATTGTTTTATCGACCATTTGTGCAAGCAAATTTCTGAGGTATAATAACACATTTCATGAGACATGGGAATTGTTCTATCGACCAATTGTGCAAGCAAATTTCTGAGGTATAATAACACATTTCATGAGACAGGGGTATTGGTCTATCGCCCATTTTTACAAGCTTTCTGAATTATAATAACACATATCAAGAGACACGGGTATTGTTCTATCGCCCATTTGTGCAAGCCAATTTCTGAGGTATAATAACACATTTCATGAGACAATGGGTATTGTTCTATCGCCAATTTGTGTAAGCAAATTGTTGAGGTATAATAACACATTTTATAAGACATAGGTATTGTTCTATCGACAATTTGTGCAGGTAAATTTCTGAAGTATATTAACACATTTCATATTTCTTTCTGAGGTATAATAACACATTTCATGAGACATGGGCATAGTTCTATCGCCCATTTGTGCAAGCAAATGTCTAAGGTATAATAACACATTTCATATTTTTGAGGTATAATAACACATTTCATGAGACATAGGTATAGTTCTACCGCCCATTTGTGCAAGTAAATTTCTGAGGTATAATAACACATTTCATGAGACATGAGTATTGTTCTATCGCCCATTTGTGCAAGCAAATTTCTGAGGAATAATAACACATTTCATATTTCTGAGGTATAATAACACATTTCATGAGACATGGGTATAGTTCTACCGCCCGTTTGTGCAAGCAAACTTCTGAGGCATAATAAAACATTTCATGAGGCATGGGTATCGTTCTATCGTCCATTTGTGCAAGCAAATTTCTGAGGTATAATAACACATTTCATGAGAAATGGGTATTGTTCTATTGACCATATGTGCAAGCAAATTTATGAGATATAATAACACATATCATGGGACATGAGTATTGTTCTATCGCCCATTTGTGCAAGCAAATTTCTGAGGTATAATAACAAATTTTATAAGACACGGGTATTGATCTATCGACCACTTGTGCAAGCAAATTTCTGAGGTATAATAACACATTTATTGAGACATGGGTATTGTTCTATCAACCATTTGTGCAAGCAAATTTCTGAGGTAAAATAACACATTTCTTGAGACATGGGTATTGTTCTATCGACCATTTGTGCAAGCAATTTCTAAGGTATAATAACACATTTCATGAGACATGGGTATTGTATTGTCTACCATTTGTGCAAGCAAATTTCTGAGGTATAATAACACATTTCATGAGACATGGGTATTGTTCTATCGGCCATTTGTGGAAGCAAATTGATGAGGTATAATAACACATTTCATGAGACATGGGTATTGTTTTATCGATAATCGGTGCAAGCAAATTTCTGAGGTATAATAACACATTTCATGAGACACGGGTATTGGTCTATCGACCATTTTTACAAGCAAATTTCTGAAATATAATAACACATTCAAGAGACACGGGTATTGTTCTATCGACCATTTGTGCAAGTAAATTTATGAGGTATAATAACACATTTCATGAGACATTGGTATTGTTCTATCGCCCATTCGTCCAAGCAAATTTCTGAGGTATAATAACACATTTCATTAGACACGGGTATTGGTCTGTCGCCCATTTTTACATGCAAATTTCTGAGTTGTAATAACACATGTCAAGAGACACGGGTATTGTTCTATCGGCCATTTGGGCAAGCACATTTCTGAGGTATAACACATTTTAAGAGATATGGGTATTGTTCTATCGACCATTTGTGCAAGCAAATTTCTGAGGTATAATAACACATTTCATGAGACACGGGTATTGGTCTATCGCTCATTTTTACAAGGAAATTTCTAAGGTATAATAACACATTTCAAGAGACACGGTTATTGTTCTATGGACCATTTGTGCAAGTAATTTTCTGAGGTATTACACATTTCATGAGACATGGGTATTGTTCTATCGCCCATTTGTGCAAGCAAATTTCTGAGGTATAATAACACATTTCATGAGACATGGGTATTGTTCTATCGCTCATTGGTGTAAGCAAATTTGTGAGGTATAATAACACATTTAATAAGACATAGGTATTGTTCTATCGACCATTTGTGCAGGCAAATTTCTGAAGTATAATAACACATTTCATATTTCTGAGGTATAATAACACATTTCATGAGACATGGGCATAGTTCTATAGCCCATTTTTGCAAGCAAATTTCTTAGGTATAATAACACATTTCATATTTCTGAGGTATAATAACAGATTTCATGAGACATGGGTATAGTTCTATCGCCTATTTGTGCAAGCAAATTTCTGAGGTATAATAACATATTTCATGAGACACGGGTATTGGTATATCGCCCATTTGTGCAAGCAAATTTCTGAGGTATAATAACACATTTCAAGAGACATGGGTATTGTTATATCGCCCATTTGTGCAAGCAAATATCTGAGGTATAATAACACATTTCATGAGACATGGGCATTGTTCTATCGACCATTTGTGCAAGCAAATTTCTGAGGTATAATAACACATTTCATATTTCTGAGGTATAATAACACATTTCATGAGGCATGCGTATATTTTTATCGCCCATTTGTGCAAGCAAATTTCTGAGGTATAATAACACATTTCATGAGACATGAGTATTGTTCTATCGCCAATTGGTGCAAGCAAATTTCTGAGGTATAATAACACATTTCATATTTCTGAGGTATAATAACACATTTCATGAGACATGGGTATAGTTCTATCGCCCATTTGTGCAAGCAAACTTCTGAGGTATAATAACACATTTCATGAGACTGAGACATGGGTATCGTTCTTTCGTTCATTTGTCCAAGCGAATTTCTGTAGTATAATAACACATTTCATGGGACATGAGTATTGTTCTATCGCCCATTTGTGCAAGCAAATTTCTGAGGTATAATAACAAATTTTATAAGACACGGGTATTGATCTATCGACCACTTGTGCAAGCAAATTTCTGAGGTATAATAACACATTTATTGAGACATGGGTATTGTTCTATCAACCATTTGTGCAAGCAAATTTCTGAGGTAAAATAACACATTTCTTGAGACATGGGTATTGTTCTATCGACCATTTGTGCAAGCAATTTCTAAGGTATAATAACACATTTCATGAGACATGGGTATTGTATTGTCTACCATTTGTGCAAGCAAATTTCTGAGGTATAATAACACATTTCATGAGACATGGGTATTGTTCTATCGGCCATTTGTGGAAGCAAATTGATGAGGTATAATAACACATTTCATGAGACATGGGTATTGTTTTATCGATAATCGGTGCAAGCAAATTTCTGAGGTATAATAACACATTTCATGAGACACGGGTATTGGTCTATCGACCATTTTTACAAGCAAATTTCTGAAATATAATAACACATTCAAGAGACACGGGTATTGTTCTATCGACCATTTGTGCAAGTAAATTTATGAGGTATAATAACACATTTCATGAGACATTGGTATTGTTCTATCGCCCATTCGTCCAAGCAAATTTCTGAGGTATAATAACACATTTCATTAGACACGGGTATTGGTCTGTCGCCCATTTTTACAAGCAAATTTCTGAGTTGTAATAACACATGTCAAGAGACACGGGTATTGTTCTATCGGCCATTTGGGCAAGCACATTTCTGAGGTATAACACATTTTAAGAGATATGGGTATTGTTCTATCGACCATTTGTGCAAGCAAATTTCTGAGGTATAATAACACATTTCATGAGACACGGGTATTGGTCTATCGCTCATTTTTACAAGGAAATTTCTAAGGTATAATAACACATTTCAAGAGACACGGTTATTGTTCTATGGACCATTTGTGCAAGTAATTTTCTGAGGTATTACACATTTCATGAGACATGGGTATTGTTCTATCGCCCATTTGTGCAAGCAAATTTCTGAGGTATAATAACACATTTCATGAGACATGGGTATTGTTCTATCGCTCATTGGTGTAAGCAAATTTGTGAGGTATAATAACACATTTAATAAGACATAGGTATTGTTCTATCGACCATTTGTGCAGGCAAATTTCTGAAGTATAATAACACATTTCATATTTCTGAGGTATAATAACACATTTCATGAGACATGGGCATAGTTCTATAGCCCATTTTTGCAAGCAAATTTCTTAGGTATAATAACACATTTCATATTTCTGAGGTATAATAACAGATTTCATGAGACATGGGTATAGTTCTATCGCCTATTTGTGCAAGCAAATTTCTGAGGTATAATAACATATTTCATGAGACACGGGTATTGGTATATCGCCCATTTGTGCAAGCAAATTTCTGAGGTATAATAACACATTTCAAGAGACATGGGTATTGTTATATCGCCCATTTGTGCAAGCAAATATCTGAGGTATAATAACACATTTCATGAGACATGGGCATTGTTCTATCGACCATTTGTGCAAGCAAATTTCTGAGGTATAATAACACATTTCATATTTCTGAGGTATAATAACACATTTCATAAGGCATGAGTATATTTTTATCGCCCATTTGTGCAAGCAAATTTCTGAGGTATAATAACACATTTCATGAGACATGAGTATTGTTCTATCGCCAATTGGTGCAAGCAAATTTCTGAGGTATAATAACACATTTCATATTTCTGAGGTATAATAACACATTTCATGAGACATGGGTATAGTTCTATCGCCCATTTGTGCAAGCAAACTTCTGAGGTAT